>CAKAOH010000586.1:0-48150 GCA_916701665.1 Sebastiscus tertius | reverse complement strand
GAGAGAGAGAGACGCACAGAGAGAGACGCACAGAGAGAGAGACACACATAGAGAGAAAGAGAGAGAGAGAGAGAGAGAGAGAGACGCACAGAGAGAGAGACACACATAGAGAGAGAGAAAGAGAGAGAGAGAGAGAGAGACACATAGAGAGAAAGAGAGAGAGAGAGACACACACGGACAGAGAGAGAGAGAGAGAGAGAGCAGCAGTAGTGTGCTCGGTGTTCTAGTGGAGAGCTGCTGTGTCTCTGTCTCTCTACCGGTCTCTCTCTCCTGCCTCTCTTTGTGCACATTGGATCAGTGTGGATCGAGAGGAAGCAGCTCATAAACACCTAGTGGAGCTTTTACCTGCTGAGACACACAGTGTCTTTATATCCGGACAGGACTGGACTCTAATCAGCTGCCTGGAGGAGACAACAGACTTTACACCAGGCTGTGCATACTTCAAGGACAACTGGAATAATGTGGAGTCTCCTGTGACTCACAGCTAGAGGCTTTTTACGCAAAGGAGAAAACTTCACTTTGTTTTTGCACCTTCTGCAGAAGATGCGCCTTTTTTTTTATTTCCCAAAAGAGAAAAGTGATGTGATGCGTTTTGGGAACTGAGAACAGCTGTTTGGATGGACGAGCTCTGCAGCTGAGAAACACCTTTTAAAGTTTCTCTTAAAAAAAAGCAGAAGAATATTAAACCCCAGGAGAGAGAGAGAGAGAGAGAGGGGGGGGGGGGGGATATGGATGGTGTTGCATGTGAGCCTGCAGCCTGGATGCACTGCGCATCTGAACAACGAATGCAACACACCTGAATCCAACCAACACAAGGATCCACTATGTCCCCCTCACTACAGACCAGGTAAGACTTTAAACTGTGTCTCTGCTGCAGAAAGCTCTGCAGAAGTGTTGAGCTCTGATGGGAGGTGATAGATTCCAGAGGCAGGTTGAGCTTTTCTTCCCAAGAGGAGACTGTTTGTACTGTGAGTTGCATTTCAGAGGGGGAAATATATGTGGTGGCTTTAAATATTTACCATGACTTATTGTTCTTGCAAGGAGCTGCAAAGCCTTGAACATGTTTTTGCAGTACAGTGAAGGATGGGAGGTGATAGATTCCAGAGGCAGGTTGTGCTTTTCTTCCCAAGAGGATACTGTTTGTACTGTGAGTTGTAATGTATTGAAAGGATAGGATAGCCCCTTGAGATGTAGCATCTCATTCCCGAGGGGGTCCTATAGACACAAATACAAAAACACATACAGACAAAACAGCATTACATAACAAACATACACTGCAAATCCACAGATCCAGACAGCTTGATCACCATCAGCCCTCTGCTGTTACACTAGAAACATTTCATACGATGACCATAAATCAATTACATTATCAGCATAAAGAACAATTGCAATTCTTCAGTTTTATGTGTCGCACAAATAAACTGAAGATCATCAAGTACACACAAATTAAAAAAAACATGAACAGGTTGTTTTAAAGGTCCCATATTGTAAAAAGTGTGATTTTCATGTCTTTTACATTATAAAGCAGATTTAAATGCTATATAAATACTGTTAAACTATCAAAACGCTCAATATACGGAGAAACACACACAGCCCATATTCGGAAATTACACGTTTGAAACAAGCCGTTAGGATTTCTGTCCATTTGTGATGTCACAAATATACAATATTTAGACCATTACACGGTTTTAAACGTAAACATTTTAAATGTGTCCCAGTTTATTTCCTGTTGCAGTGTATGTGAATGACATCAGCTGACAGGAAGTAAACATGGACCCAAACTGTTGCCTAGCAACACAATTCCGTTGAAATGCACTAAAACGGAGCGTTTCAGACAGAGGGTGAATACAGGTATATTCAGACACACAGTATGAGGAAAATAAAGTTTTTTTTTAACATTACAGCATGTAAACATGTTCTAGTAGAAACACAAAATACCAGTATGAACCTGAAAATAAGCACGATATGGGACCTTTAAGATGAGAAAATAAAGATGTCCTGAAGCAACGGAAAGAGGTAATAGATCTCAGAAAAAGAGGAAGATCATTCCAGTGTGATGGAGCTTTGTATTGAAATGACCTGCATCCAACTTCTTTGAAATTTCTTGTGTGGTGGCTTTAAATATTTACCTTTTTCTTGCAAGGAGCTGTAAAGCCTTGAACATGTTTTGCAGTACAGTGAAGGATGGGAGGTGATAAATTCCAGAGACAGTTGAGAGTTTTTCTCCCCAAGTTGGAAGCTGTTTGTTTTGCACTTCATCATGCAGGAAAATGTGGTGCATACTTGCAACATGTCATGCATCATTTGACTTTTGCATGAGAGGAACTTGACCTGAAGCGGTTTAGATAACCCTGTGGTGTGTGAAGGGTTTTCTCTGGGGGGGCAGAAGTCATATCCAGTCTGGTGAAAACTACTTCCTGCCAGCGGGTGAGGTAATCCTCCTCCTGCCATACAGTATCTGTGATATTGCAACTCCTGGCTCTACATTCCTCCCATCCTGCTTCACTACCTTTATCTCCTAAAGGTCAGCGGCCTATAAATACCCTGCTCATATTTGATCTAATCCCAACCCGGCAGCAGAGAACACAAACACGGGGGGACTGCAGAGGGTCGCACTGAATTCCTCTAAATCTGTCGCTTAATATCGTAAACTTAAATTCACCTTGACAACCTCTGGTCATCTGGTATGGAGGATGGAACCTGCCAAAATAAAAAATTAATAAATAAATAAATATTTCATTAAATGTAGCAAAATTAATATTAAACATAAATGTAGCCATTAATTAATTTTTTAAATGTGACATAAATTGATATTTCTGTTTTGATTTGCTTCTTTATTTATTTATCTTTGTATTAATTACCTCATTTATTTACTCTTCTTTTTTAATTTTCCCTTTTATTTATTTATGTATTTATTTTTATAAATTTTTAAATGTATTAATTTATTTTGGCATTTCTTTTTTATTAATTTTTAAATTTATTAACTTATTTTGGCATTTCTTTTTTATTAATTTTTAAATTTATTAACTTATTTTGGCATTTCTTTTTTGTTTTATATTTGTTTTTAAATGTACATATTTTTATGTATTTATGCATTTTTTATTCATTTATTTATGTAAGATTTCCCCTTTGCATTTCACCCCTTATTTATTTCCCCAAATTTATTAATTTCTGTATTCTTTTCTTTATATATTTCTTCATATTAGGCTTGCCGCGGTAGTCGGTGTTACACGGCGGTCGGGCACACACCGATTACATTATGTGCCCACCGCCCCCGCCGTCGTTTAGCTTTTTTTTAGAGAAATAAAACCCATTTAGTTCATTTTGGCGTGTCCGCGGTGTGTTATCAATACATGGTCGGACGACGGACACTACAATCTGAAAGTGAAAGTGTCTTCTCCGCAGCACAGAGTAGCAGGAGTCAGATTTCACACACGGGACGAGAGAGAGTTGACAGACAAGACGATGGTGGAGGATTTGGTGGAAAAGCAAAAGCACCTATTTGGCAATACGTCCGATTTAAACTCAATGCTATAAGGGAACCATAACGTTAATGAGGCAGTCGCTTTGCGGAGAACGGAGCGGTCAGCCGGTGTGTTCGACGCAGCGGCGGCAGGTGGAAACCTGCGGCCTCGCAGCGAAAGCTGGACCAGAGAGGCCAGACACAAATCCATCCACAGATATTGAGCGCCATCTTTTCATGTAAAATGTCCGGTGTAATCCGTAACACCGGTGTTCTCACAAGTTTATTTACTTCTTCCCCGTCACATGCCTACCTCACACATTGCACATCTGTATGCATTTCTGCCTCATTATGCAAATGAGGGTGCTGTCACTCAACGTACGTCACGGGGTCAGAGTGCATAGGTCAACTATCTGCTAGCCAGCTAACTGCACTCCAGTCTTCATCCCCGGCTCCGTGCAGCGGGTCGTCAGCCTCCTGCTGCTCCCCCCGCTGCTGCCTCGTACCAGTACAGGTGTACAGATCAACCGTCTGAAGCTGAACTGTTTCGTAGACTCACCTTTAGTCTCCTCCACGAGGTTTAGTTCGTTCAAAGCCAATGCCGCTGGAACCGCGCCGTGTAGCAACAACGGCACGTGACGATACTTTTGGTTTTGGCAGGTTCCGTCCTCCATACCCCGGGTCACTCCTCTCAGTGGAAACAATACATGCCAACAGTTCTCTCTGCACCCAAGATGTTAAAGAGTGATTTTCCCTTTTATGGGCTGCATTGGATGTAATGTGTCAGGAGAGATGTGTCGGCTGTCTGTCAGCCTGCACGGAGAGGAGGAGGAGGAGGAGGAAAGAGGAAGATTTGGCTCAGGGCTCACTTTCTGTCTCTCTGATAACTCTTTGGAGGAATGTTTGTTTGGGAAGGAGCCCATCCGCCCCATGAGCAGATTTAATCTGCTTACCATGGAACACTGAGCATATAGCTTCAAAACGAGGACTCTAATTTGGTGTTACATGCTATGATGTCACTCTCTCCCGCGGGGAGGAATTTCAATGCTTTTCCTCCCTGTGGATGTGGAGCGCAGTATTTAAAGAAAACCTCTTTGTTAACTCGGCCTAATTGTCTATTTTATAATCTTATAAACGCCAAAATGTTATCCACACTTTCTGATGTTCTTTAGGTAAAACATTTTTGGAGTGAAAAGCTCATTTTCTACAGATGTACCATCACAGGCTCTGACTGTAATGGAGCCCAGATGCACACAGAGCTTCTGATCCACAGTAAAGTTATAGAGTAGTAAACTCAGCCTGAACTAAAGGTAGAGGTAATGAAAGAACTTAAGGTAGTCGTTTTATTGAGGAAAAAACCCATCTGCCCCAGGTAGAGAAAGGGCTGTCATTTAGGGATTGTGGATGGCTCTAAATAAGTAGTTTAGGGCTGATTAGTCTACTAAGATTTCTTTAGTTAATTAGTAGTTTTTAATGCTTTTTTCATGCTGAAAGATTTATTTCTAAGAAACTTCTGAGCTCATCTCGGGTAAACACCAGATATAAAGTGGTGCTTTTGTGCAATTCTTTGTGGAGAAACACCAAGCGTCCAATGTTGGGAAGCGTTGCGTCCCCTCGCGATAAAAAACGTCCCTGTGGACACGTACCATAAGACTTTCTTTGGTTCGAGGACAACCCTACTGTATCTTAGTGGCTCTGGATAAGAAGCCAGTCATAGGGACGAATCTCAGCTGTGGTGAATTCAAAATGATTAATTGTTTCATCTGGAAAGGAAAACTGCAGCACAGTTGTCGAATTCATCCGAAATTGAGCTGGAATTTGAAAGCAAAGGAGGTCTTGTTACGTTACTTGACAGCGTGAGCTTTAGCTTCTGCTTGCTGTTGGTGGTGCGTGTAACAGACTTTAAAGCTCTTTGATTGTTTTTTTACGGGAGTGCAAAAGTCATAGTTAACGTCTCCACCTGAAGGTCTTCTTAAGGTTTTATGTCCACCTTTGACTTGTTAGATGTTTTCTCGGTTGCTCATCGTTTCTTACTGATGATTCAACAGAAGAGTTTCTTGTCCTTTCAGGCTGTGAAGTGCTCCGACTGTGAATCACCTAGCGACTAATAGGAAGCAACAATTCTGTATTACACTATTTGTAGTCAATGTTGCCTGTTGTTTAAATCATTGTTTATAGCTATACACTTTTGTCACTTGGGGAAAATCATTTTGGCTGTCAGTCAGGGGACAGAGAGTGGAACAATGTTAGAAACGTTTGCCACTTATTATAGAACTTATTATATAACTTATCAGAATTAGCTCTCACTGAATATCTAATCTTCTCTAGTTTAAGGCCATGATATCACTGAGCCACTGAGTGCTGGACTGAGCTTTAGTAGACTTCCAGTGAAGAAGAAGATGCCGTCTTGCCAGTAGTGAAAGCTATAGTAGAACATCTTGCTTGGAGGTGTAACGGCTGTAAATTCTTCTGGAAACCCAAACATGGCAATATGGGGAGAGACATTTATAGTTATCGAAAGTAGTTTTGCCAAAAGCTTTTAAAGGTATAAATGACAAAGAGTAGGTCTACTGTAACATACAACAATTCACCTCCTTTTATGTGGATGTCCAATCAGAGTTGATAGTAAATGTAGTCGAGTTGTTGCAGCAAAATCTGTAGTTCTTCCTGCATTCAGCGGCGTCATTTGACCTGACGGTGACGTATTTGGAGGCGAGGAAGAACAACATGCGTTATGCTCTAGATGCCGCTCAAAAAACAGCTTAAACTACTTTGTTCTCCTCGCTTGTATTTGCAAACTAGCTACGTTTCCAACAGAGTATACGGCTGAAGAAATGCAGCGGAGAGAGGCCGAGGCTGCAGCTGCATTAGCTGTGCAAGAGGATACGGCTGACGGAGACCCTCCAGACGCCAGAAGCTCGCACACAATACATCCTGGGACATGTAGGCACTGATGGCACGGCTCTAGGAGCAGGAAAACACAGCTTTCTGGGTCAGTATAGCAGCACTGGGGAATTTATTGATTCTAATGTCTACATTTACCATCAACACTGATTGGACATCCACATAAAAGGTGGCGAATTTCAGGTATTCACTCTGAAGAAGGTTTTGAAGACCCCCCTGCTCCTCTAAACACTGTTTCCAGCTTACTTTGAACCAGGTCTTGAACTTGATTCACTACCGAGCCCTGCTCTCTGTCAGTCCGTCTCAAGGTTCAGTCAGATAAGAGTTTACTGCTCTGTGTGTGTCTGTGTGTGTCTACAGGAACGTGATGAAAAGCCTCTACTTTACTGTTTGAAAGCTTTGCTCCAGAGCCGGATTAGGGGTTGTGTTTTTTACACAGTTAGTGAGTTTCAGTGTCTGTCAGCAGGATGTTTTAAAAACCCAGAGAAAGAATTTCCATGAAGCTTGATGGACACCTGGGCTCGGCGCCAAGGAACAATTGATTTGGTTTTGGTGGTGATCCAGATCTGGGAGTTCTGCCACTGGACCATTAGTGTTTCTTAGCTGTAATTATGAATCTGATGGAGACAGAAACCTCAGAAACTCCCAGCCCCGCGGCTACATTTGCAGCTTTTAGACAACAATTTTTATGTATGATTTAAGTGTTCGGTGTAATGTGTTCAAGAGGAGGTTGAGTCTTTTTGGCCTCATTGTTGGCACCTGCATGGTAGAAGAAGTGATTACCCTCCGCTTGCTTTTTAATATTTAAAAGCTCATCATGTTCGTCTGTTATTCTCCATTACTTGCGTACATCTCTGCCATGTTTCCCATGTTGTAGATGACCTGAGAGGCTCTGCTTCAGTCAAAGTGGCTGTGAAAAGATAATCTGATAATCCCCGAGGTATGACGGTGTACCAAGTTTGTTCTCCCTGTCGTGGAAGGAGCGAGTTAAGTGCAGCGAAGCGGGAAAGGAACCATAGTTGAGCAAGAGGCTGGGTCTAGACATTTTGGCAACAACAAAACCAACAACACGACACCAATGTCTGTCTTTGATTAGTCATTTACCACAACGCTCTCTGGGTGCTTTGTGCAGATACACAAGAGTCTTTGATTTCTTTTTGTTACAGTGTTTTACTGCGTCTTCAAGTGAGGCAGCTGCTGAAGCACAAAGACCCTCCACTTGTGTTCAGAGAGGCTGGTTTTTGTGTCAATGCGGGCTGACCGAGGCCGCCGAGCGTCCGATTGTTGCCGCCTCATTCATAGTCACCACAAACCCCCGGGGTCAGAGCTGAGCGGGGAGCCCTCACACTGAACATCTGTTAAAGGTTGTGTCAATTCATTCAGCAGCATGCTCCATATAACCATCAGACCCTCCACCGGGCTCACCCAAACGCTGGGTGGGTCACAGCTAAATCTCCGGGCAGGTCAAAGGTTAACACCGGCCCCCTGGTTGGAAGACGTATTGCTTTTGCATACGTGGTGGGTGTGCAGACAAAAGGGACGTCTGTGGGTCCCCCATACAGAAACACTTAGACCCTCACAAAGGAGCTGAAGGAGCAGAGATCTTCAGTCAGGTGTCTCCGGTGTTGACGTGACTCGTACCAGGTCAAAGGACACATTCTCACCTGCGATGCACTCTGAACCAGAGCGCAATGTAATTACATGATAACAGCATGGGGCTGTTGTTTATTTTTACAGGGTGGGAACGTGAGAGCTACCTGTCTGTCAGGGTGTGTTTATAGCAAAGGTTACAGAGGAATTATCAATGAGGGTGGAGAGCCTCGTTCACCTCTACTGCTGCTGAGGCTGGATGGAGAGGAGTTGATTTTAGAGGTGATCTTCATCTGAGACGTAAAGGAACTGTGTGGCATTTAGGGGGATCTATTGGCAGAAATAATATTAATAAGTATGTTTTCTTTAGTGTATAATCACCTGATAATAAGAATGTTTTCGTTACCTTAGAATGAGCCGTTTATATCTACATAAGGAGCGGGTCCTCTTCACGGAGCTGGACGCCATGTTTCTACAGTAGCCCAGAACGGACAAACCAAACACTGACTCTAGAGAGAGACATTCGTGTTTTTGCGTTGGTCACCGTAGTTCTCCAACACGCTTGGCACACGGGAGAGGCTTCAGTTGGTTGCAATCTGCAACCTCACCGTTAGATGTGTCCAGATCCTACAGACTGTACCTTTAACACAACCAGAGTTTCTCAGCCATAATTAGAAAGAACTGAAGCTGCACAATCTTCAAAAATCAAATGTATTATAATAATAGAAAATGTTTAGATTTTTTATAAATCCAAATCTGTATCAAAATACAAAGTGATATTAATTTATTGCATTTTTTATTTTTTAGATTTAGATTTTTTATTTTGATTATGTAAAAAATAATAATATAAAAATGTGAAAAAATTATATAGACTATAAGGAAACAGAACAACAATACCCAGCAAACATATACAACAAACTCTCATTAACAACATAATTAAATATTGCACATCTGAAAAAGGAGTAGGAAGAAGTAAATACTATATATATATATATATATATATATATATTATCAATAAACTTAATATTTAACATAAATATTCTAACTTTCCACCAAGTGAAATTTTGGAAGTGAAAAGTGTCCAACAGTTCCCAAAAGCCCAACGTAACGTCTCCAAATATCTGGCTTTGTCAGTCCAAAATCCAAAGGCACTCTGTTTACGATGACAGAAAACTAAGAAAAGAAGAAAATATTAACATTTGAGATGCTGGAATCAGAGAATTATTACCAAAAATTACCCAAATTATTAATCGAATTTGTTTTCTGTTGATCGACTAATAGATCAATCGATAAATCATTTCAGATACCAAAATGCACAGATCTTTGGGGATCAAAGTTTCAGTTAATTTTATTTTACGAGGTATTCCGCTAACTAACATACAAACAAGCAAACAGGTCTGTAAACAAAATTTTGGAAGAGATAATACTAATTTATGTTGCTTTTATTAAAGTGTACGTGGGAAAATACGACGTCCAGGATGTTTGGGCTGATTATTATCAATTAGTCTGCTGATTGTTTTCCAGATTAATCGTTTAGTTTATAGGACGTCAGAGAATATTCTGAAATTCCCAACACAATTTCAGAGCCCTGTTCAGATAAAGCTAATTGATCTGGTGGTTCCAGTCTTCTTCTGTTATTTGTTTAATGATAGGAGTAGTCGGGTGTTGTTTGGGTCGGTGTGTGTTTTTTCTTCCTCGGTCACGAGAGCGACTAATGTCAGTGAAAATAAACGAGGAGTCTCGTATTGATTAAAGTCATTTCCCTCTGCCTGCCCCGGAGCTATTCACTAATGTGCTGCTATAGTCTTAATGAGAGCCGGAGGAGGCGGGCTGACCCCTGCTCACCTCTGTGGGGGACCCTGTAGGGAGGGGGGGGGGCGACCAGTCGGTGACCAGAACTGCTAAAACTGGAGCCAAAGATCAAGTGAAAGGGAGAGAAATGACTTCATCTATGTGGATTACAACAGAATTCATGTAATTTAGCTTTATGAATGTAAACCCTGCTCATTAACACTGATGTTTAAAACACGCTGGAGACATCTGTAGCTTTGTGCATCAACGCAAAAACAAACTTTAAAGGGACTATTTGTAACTTTCAGAAATGCTTCTTAACAGCGACACCTGTGGCCGTGAAATCAACTAAAGTCAGCGTCGAGCTCGCGCTTGCTTGCTCTAAATATACATGAACGAGCATCGCTCAAAACAGTGAGGAGACACACGTCAGCTAAAAGCACAACATCACTCTATATTTCAGCTGCTTGGCAGTAATGTTAGCTGACCAGACCAAGGTCTCTCCATGAATCACTGCTGATACTGTGTTTGCTTTTCCTGCCTCGGGGCTCCCCAGCGAGAAACTCGTCTCCCTCCGCCCGCAGCCGGAGTGAACAGGAAGACACCGGCAACCGGTCGGTAACGAGACGATAACGTTTCTCTCTGCGGAGCCCCGTTACTTCCCAAGACATGGAAACCTCTGTTGGTCTGGAGGAGCTGCATCAGTTATTTCTGCACAAACGTCCACTGAACATTCACTAGATATTCTCAGAGCTAAACTAACTCTTCTGCAGTGTGGAGTGAGCGCGCGTTCACGTCTAGAGGTGTCTGAGTGAAGGCGAGCAGGCAGAGGAGACGAGACAGCGGCCACACGCGAACGCGCATGTGTGCCGACCCGCTACATTTATACGCTTAAAAAGTTACAAACAGTCCCTTTAAAAATCGCAGTGCATATTGAATCGGCATCCAATAAGCACAGTGATTTGACCCATGTTTAATATAAAAATATTGATTATGGCAGCTTTTCAATCCGAAAAAATCAAGAATACATAATGGGAAATCATGTTCAGTATATTTTACATTAAAACTGACCACCCAGGTGTGTTTTAGAAACTTTATTGCAGGCCTTTGGTTTCCTTTAATTACAGAGCAATAAAAAAATGAATCAACAGAGCAATTCATCCCACTAGACATCAAGTGTGCATTTAGTGTTGTCACAGTTACACTATAATTATTAAAGGTAATGCAGTGCAGACTTTTCAAATCAAACTGGATGTAAACTCACAATCAAACATTGACAAAAAAGCATGCAGACCTGTGATGGATTAGAGGACTCAGGTAGTGTTTAACTGTAGTAAAACACACCCAGGTATGGTCAATGGTCAGGGGTTCAGGAGGTAAGACGTGCACGCACACAATGGTCCTTTAGTCCTGCAGCTGAGACGCTGGAAGCAGAATAAAGTCTGTGTGAACATCAATCGTGATTTATGAGCCCATCGCCTCTTACGGTCAGCGCGACCTTCCTTGTTCCTCCGATATGAATTCCCCCTTGTAAGGCCAGGACGGGAGCCCAGGGCGCTGAAGGGAAGGGCTGCTCGGCCAAGTGTGAGGGAGATGTGTATCGTTTAATTGGACAGGGCAACTACTGACCTGGGACGGAGCCAAACGCTGTGTTTGCGGCCCGGGGAGAGATAAAAGAGACGGAGCAGACTGAGAGAGATAGATGATGGAGATGTGGGAGAGAAGGTCAGAAACAGAGAAGATTGAGTCGCTTCATGCTTCATCACAAAACAGACCCTTAAACGTATATATGACACACTGTTAGCAGAGCAGTGCCAGGAAGCAGTCAAAGAGAGGGGCTTTCCAAGAATCACCGGCACTTCTCAGAAAAGGCACTTGTTCTGTGGTGAATCAGAGGGAGAGAAAAGACGAGAGAATCACTGGAGGTAAAGAAAGAGACGAGGCAGCTGGTGGAGCAAAACACTCAACAAAAGGCTTATCTGGTATCTGATAGCACCTCAGAAGTGTCTCACACCGTGTCGGTACTACGGTCGGCTTATAATTGCTTTTGATATAGAAAAACGTGCTGCTTTTGGTGTCAAAATGAAGCCCGTGTTGTGGTGAGGTAGTAGATCATACATGAGGTTCACTCTGCTATCAGAGCCCGGTATCTGTTCCCAAGCTGATCTACAAGGTCAGTATGTTTACCAGCCGTGACGGCGACGCTGGTGTTGTTTTCACCTTGAGTCCGTGTGAGTCATCAGGGCAGACCTGACCTGGAGACACCTGCTGTAGTGGGAACTACCACAGAGGAGGGAGAGAGGACTTTGCCAGGTGTTTGTATTTCTGTCTGTCTGTGGACAGATTTTGTTACCGCGATAGCATCACAACTGTGTGAGATGCATTCACGAAACTTTACAGGTGTGTAGTTAAGATCAAAATGAAAGTCAAGTTCGAAGATTGGTGTTGTCCGAGCGAGGGTGCCGGAAGTCTGGAGGTAGGCAGTGGCCCCCCACCTTACACCCCCGGTTCAATTTGGCGTCACAAAAGTTTACAGGTGTGTAGTTTCACCTTGTGAGTCCGTGTGTGAGTCATCTACTGTAGGAACTACCACAGAGGAGGGTTAGAGGACTTTGTCAGTGTGTTTATATTTCTGTCTGTGGACAGATTTTCAAGGCAATGGTGTTGCAACCGTGTAAGAAGCAGTCATAAAACTTTACAGGTGTGTAGTTGAGATCAAAATAAAGGCAGAGTTGAAAGAAAGAGGTGTGGTCCGAGCAAAGGTGCTGGAAGTAGGGAGGTAGGAAGTGAGGAGGGGTCGATGGACTCCTACCGATTTGGCGTCGCGGATGATCTCTAGTAGGGATGTAAGAAAATATTGAAAATATCAGGTTACGCAATATTATGTTTTGTGATACTGTATTGATCCTCAAAAACACTATTGATTTATAATGAATAGTTTACATGCAAAGATTAACTTACTAGTACTAGGTTAACTTACTAACTCAAGAGTTGTTTCATTGTTTCATTGGCAAAAAGATGCCCTCAGTGTATGTTCTCTATCGAAGTAGTGCTATGATGTCGGATGTTACAGGGACTGTGATGCAGATCCAAGTAACTTTTATTTACTCAGATTTTATGAGTATGTTGGTGTGTTTTCCTAAAATTTGATTTAAAATATCACAATATCGTCTTACTTACAGTATCGCAATATATTGAATTGTAACACCGGTATCATGAGATGTATCGTATATCCAGATTTTTGCCAAAACACAGCCCTAGTCTCTAGTTTCCTAATTGATATCAAGGCTGATCAAACTCTTATTCTTTGTTTTAGTGAGACCTACAGATCTCTGGATGTGCCTCACTGTCAAAAATGTCCTATTATATTTAATATACAAGACAAAATGAATGCACTGGTGTCCATCGTGGTGCACCAAACACACAAAAAAAGGCACTTGAAGGCATCTTCTTTAACACTGACCTGCCGGTAGGTCAGTGATTACAAACTCATGCTGTGCAGCCAAACATTATTCCAACGCTCAGAACTTTATTTTAAATCCTAGTAAAGATCCCAACGTTTCCAAAGATGCCAAATATGTCAGGCTGAATTCTGGGAAGACTTGTATTAAATGATGCACCGCGAATATTTCCATTTGATGTGTTGGTGAAGCCATAAAAATTTGTCTTGAGTCTTGAGTTTGGATATTTCTCTCAGTGTAAACTTTATGCTGCTGCAAAACGATCCCACTTTAAGGTCCACTTTTCGCTTCTTTGTGTGTTTGCGTAAATCTCCACGTAGTAAACATGTTATTGCTTGTTTGAGCCGGCTGTAATTGAGCTGTTATTCTGATTATTAGTGGAATTAAAAGTCTTCATGTAAAAGCAGCAGGTGATACCGATACAGCAGGTTTTCTAGCATCTTTTATGTAACGGAGGTCAACAGTTGGACGGCGGTGGGGAGGTGGTGTTCAGTCAGGCAGGCGGTCTCTTCCTCTCTTCCTCTCTTCCTCTCGGCTGTGTGGGAGTTAATAAGGCACTGTTGGGATGGCTGGGGGGGAATTAATGATACTGGCTGGATGGGGGGGCATTCCTGACCTCGGCTCCTGCCCACAGGGGGCCGCAGCTTATTTGTGGATATTATCAATGACCTAAAGACCTCGGCTGTTTGAAGTGTCGTGAAGAGACGTGTCTGTTTCCTCCCGTTCTGCTTCTCAAACACCTGCTGTAACAACGCCAGCATCTTCCCTTCTGTGTTTGTGCGTTCCTCTGTGTGTGTGTGTGTGTGTTTGTGTGAGATGTAAAACGGTGAGGTGTTGTGATGTTCCCAGCTGATTGATGGTGTTTGTTTCTCTCTCTCCGTCTGCAGGAAGCTGACTCTGTGCCAGGCCCTGACCTTCGTCCTGCTGCTGGTCGCTCCCGTCTGCCTGTCGTCCCCGCAGAGTGTGAGTACGACCGGCTCCTCGTCAACACAACTCACCGCACGGCCTCGACAGGAATGCTTCTGCTCACTGTCAACACCTCTCACTGTTTTATTGACCCTGGATTGATCGTCAACCACAGCTCCTTCTCATGTCGTAACCCTACGCACGCACGTGTAGCAGGCGCCACTACGCGGGGCGTGTAAACGATAATAAACCTGTAAAACAGGAGAAAGAATGAAGCAGAGAAAACTTGCTGCCGTTCGTCTGGTCGGTCTTTCCAGAGTTTAGTCTTCTTCTTGTTTTCACTCATTCACACAATTCAAAGTGTCTCTTTGGTCTCCATTCAGCAAAAGTTAACAAAGAAAGATATACAGTAAATTAGGGCTGTCATTCGATTCAAATATTTTATCACAATTAATTCCACAATCCATTATTAATCGCGATTAATTGCAAATTAATCGCATATTTTGTATCTGTTCCAAATGCATCTTAAAGGATGATTTGTCAAGTATTTGATACTCTTATCAACATGGGCATGGACAATTTGCATAAAGTAATGCAAATGTATATATTTATTATTGTAAATCAATTAACAACACAAATCAATGACAGATATTGTCCAGAAACCCTCACAGGTACTGCATTTAGCATAAAACAATATGCTCAAATCATAACATGGCAAACTGCAGCCCAACAGGCAACAACAGCTGTCAGTGTGTCAGTGTGCTGACTTGACTATGACTTGCCCCAAACTGCATGTGATTATCATAAAGTGGGCATGTCTGTAAAGGGGAGACTCGTGGGTACCCAGAGAACCCATTTACATTCACATATCTGGAGGTCAGAGGTCAAGGGACCCCTTTGAAAATGGACATGACAATCTTTCCTCTCCAAAATTTAGCGTAACTTTGGAGCGTTATTTAGACTCTTTCATGTCAAGCTAGTATGACATGGTTGGTACCAATGGATTCTTTAGGTTTTTTAGTTTCATATGATGCCAGTATCTTCACTCTAGCTTTAAAACTGAGCCCACTACAACCTCCAAAATATGAACAAAAAGTCAGTCGGCAGCCATGATGTCGACCTTTGTGTCGTGCAAATACACAAAGCTAATAGCAGGATGTTTCAAGTGCACCACACTGACGCCTCGTAGTCCCCGTCTGTCAGGGCCCAGGGCCATTTCCCACAGCCTCCACACTTTCTCCTGCCTTTGCGTCCTCTTTTTCTTACATTTGACAGAGTTAAATGTTGTGATTAAGCTAATTTGTGCAGAGAAAAGTCGTGCTCTCGGGGTTCCAGAGAGGAAAATCCAGCTCGTTTAGATAATAAACCAATCACAGCTCTCTGACCGGCGTCAGATGTGAGCAGGTCTGCTGGTCGCCGCTGCTGATTGGGTTGTTTGTGCAGCGTGTTTTGTCTTCTGGTGGTATTTTGTCTTGTGGTAATGTTCCTCTTGGTCTCTCCACGCTCTGATTGCTGTCGCGCCACCTTTTCTACCTCCGACCGCAGCGTCCATCTCTCATCACTGTTTGTCTTGTTGTCAGGCAGACTCACCCCCCCCCCCACCCCCCAGGCCCGGCTGGAAGAACCAACACATAGTCAGAGATCAGCTACCCGTAGTACTCCTCTGTACCCGCTCTCTGTGACATCAAACACAGGAATGTATGGAGGGTCAACACACACACACACACGCACACACACACACACACACACACGCACACACACACACACACACGCGCACACACACACACACACGCGCACACACACACACACACACACACACACACACACTAAAGATCAGCTTTTCATTGCACAGCGAGTCCGTGTTTCAACTGGTGTCATTTAAACAGACGTGATGACACGTTGAGGAAAACTAAATACTGCCACGTTTAAAAAGAAATGTTGTTTGAGATGTTTCAGATTGCTGAAACATTTCCTGCATTCAGTCATCGACGCAGCTGCACTGGAAACGTCTCTGCTGTCCAGATGAGAACAAGACAAATGGAGCGAGTGGATCATGAAACGCAAAATGCAAGACTAGAGCTGGTTGTAACCGTGTCGAACTACAGGTGTATTTATACAGTGAGCTTGTTTTAATATTATTGGAATGGTATTTTACATGTTGTGGCTAAAACTGGAGTCTTGACGGAGACTTGAGCTGCGATATGAAACTGAGCTTTGCTGCAGAACTGACACCATATTGTCTGCATCCTCCGCACATCTGTGGCTCCATGTTTTCCTTGCACACAGCAACGAGGACGCATCTTGTAGGAATAGACTTTGTTGTAATTGTCGCTGGACAATCATCAAGAATTCACCAAAACATCATCGTTCTTTGATTTGTAAAAAATTCATTTAGATCTGTTCACATGTGTTTTAGATGTCCTGCAGACAAGAAAACAAACAGCAATTAAATCAATTAAATAATGATTAAAACAAAATATTAAGGACATTAAGGACAGTATACTAAAGGACGAGATGGTGTTCTGTGTGTATACTGTGGAAGAGTCAGTGCCTATGTCTGACTTAAAGGACATGTGTGTAGCGTTTAGGAGGATGTAATATACATATTAAGTATGTTTTCTTTAGTGTATAATGAATATAAGAGAGGGGTTTCTCTTCACAGAACCGGCCACCATGTTTAGACTCATACTTGCCGACCTTGAAACATCAAATAGGGAGGATTTCCAAACCAAAGCGCTGGATCTGAGGGTCCTCCCCCATAACAAATAGGGAGTTTCAGAGACTTTGTTTCCTGCTTTCTTGTGACTTTTAAAGAATGAAAATAACAAAATAATAAGTACACTGCAGCAGCAGATTTTGTTAAATAGGCCTGCTTTTAATTTTACTTTTAATTCTCAGAAAAGAAAACTGAATAATTCGCCCCTCTGGTGTGAACGTGTGTGAATAATTCATTCAAAGCCTATCGCTCCTTTTTGTGGAGCATAGGCCGTTGACCTCAGTCCGCCAGAGTCTTCTGTCCTGGACTTTCCTCTCCAGTTGTTTCCATGTCAGCCCGCTCTGTTTGATGTCCGCATCGAGGTCCCTGCACCAGCTGTTCTTGGGCCGGCCTCTCTTTCTTTTCCCTTGTGGGTTACATCTAAGGCCCCGCCTGGTGATGATGCTGGTACCGAGTTTCCGGAGTGTGTGGCCAATCCATTCCCATCTCCTTCTCCTGATCTCTTCTTCAACAGGTGTTTGACCTGCTCTCTGCCAAAGATCATTGTTGCTGATGGTATCTGGCCAGTAGATGTTTAAGATGCGCCTCAGGCAGGTGTTTATGAATGTTTGTACTTTTGTTCTTGTGGTCTTTGTTGTTTTCCACTACTCCACGTGTGAATAATGTTGTAGGTCTATGGTACGACGGTACGACGGAGTATTAGGGCCACATTGAGGAAAAAAAAGAAATCTGAGATTTTGAGAATATAGTCATAATATTATAAAGTAGTAATTTTAAGTGTTATTTAATTTTTTTTCTCGTAAAGTTATGACTTTATTCTCGTTGTATTATGACATTTTTTTCTCGTAATATTACAACTTTTCTCTCCATTTCCCTCGCCTTCTCTCACTCACTGAAGGTCCTTTTAGACACATCACGACCATGACGCCACTGCGTTCTGAAACACGCTGTACAGCGCCAGAAAGAGGTTGAGATAACGAAAAGGAAGAAAAGGTGTGGAAAATTGTCATAAATTAGGAGAAATGCCGGAGAATTGTGACCCCGGGAGGAAAACGGGAGAGGGCGATGAAAAACATGAGTCTCCCGGGAAAATTGGGAGGGTTGGCAAGAATGTGTCTACAGTAGCCCAGAACGGACAAACCGAACACTGGTTCTAGAGAGGGACATTCATGTTTTCACATTTTTGCGTCAATCAATCTGCAACCTCACCACCAGATACCACCAGACCCTACACACTGCACCTTTAAGAGTCATTTTAAGATGATAAATCTGAGCTGATGTGCAGGTTCTTTTGCACATAATCAGATTATTAAGATTGTGGATGCAGTTGTCCTCTTGTTGCCTTCGGGTGTAGAGTTTTTCCAGCCGTGTCTGTCTCTGCAGACTGGGAGAACTGGTCTGCTGACAGACTAGGAGAACTGGTCTGCTGACAGACTGAGAGGACTGGTGTGAGACAACGTTACAGTTCACCTGTGTGTTGGACGGAGTCGGTCTTTGTCTCGGTTATTGTACTATTGTATGCAGTTTGCTTGTCAAAGAACAGACTTTTTTTCTCATGTGAAAGAAGGGAGGGAGGGAAGGGGGGGGGGGGAGTTGTGCATTGTAAAGGTCAAAGGTCACTGTCATTAATATAGAAAGCCAGCTCACCCCATCTCCAACTGTTATCAACGCTAATTTGAGCGGCGGTAACACTAATGAGGGCAACCTCAGGTGACCCTGCCATGGAAAATGATGGAGAGTCGTAGCACAGGTCGCTCTCAGCTGAGTGTGTGTGTGCGTGCGAGCAGGCGGGCAGGCAGGCGGGCGTGCGTCACAAAGTCACGAAGTCAAAGAGCCTCAGTGTTTCCGCTGAAACAACATGAGTCAGCGCAGTCAGACGCAGATGATCAGTTCAGTGTTAGTTTTGAGGTTCAGGATGTTGAGGATGTTGTAGTTCACAGAGGTGGTTGTTCAGAATTTCTTGCAGTAATCACTTTATGAATTATTATTCATTTTATGTTTTATAAGTTTAAGTAGACACACTTTTTTATTTTATTTTGTCAGGGTGACATACTGTAGTACAAACAGGTGACAAATTAAACAGAGCAAGGTGTAACGAAATATACAGGCGTATGAAACAACAAGCAGACATTTAGTTGTTTTTGTTAGTGGGAGTATTGTAAGTGTTTTGTGTAACTGTGTCATATATTAAAGTATGAATAGCTGTGACCAGAGGAATGTACAAGACTGTTGACAAAAATAGACACTTTTTCAATAACCTTCATTTGGATTTGTTGATGAACAAGAAGCACAATAAGTCGGGGAAACTTATTTATTAAAATGTAATAATTTAAGTGTCATTGTGCATGAGATGGTCGCTGATACAAGTGAAGTGGGAAAATTGAACATTTGATCGATCTTTTTTGTCTCTTAAGTCGGGCTGTCAACGTTAACGTGATAATAACGTGCAATTTTAAGGTTGTAGCTGCTCAGTTTTAAAGCTAGAGTGAAGATACTGGTATCATATGAAACTAGGAAACCTGATGAATCCATCGGTACCAACCGTGTCATGATAGCTTCTCAAAAAGGAGGCTAAATAACGCTCCAAATTGAGCTAAAGTTTGTCGAAGAAAAACTGTCATGGGCATTTTCAAAGGGGTCCCTTGACCTCTGACCTCCAGATATGTGAATGTAAATGGGTTCTATGGGTACCCACGAGTCTCCCCTTTACAGACATACCCACTTTATGATCATCACATGCAGTTTGGGGCAAGTCATAGTCAAGTCAGCACACTGACACACTGACAGCTGTTGTTGCCTGTTGGGCTGCAGTTTGCCATGTTATAATTGGAGCATATTGTTTTATGCTAAATGCAGTACCTGTGAGGGTTTCTGGACAATATCTGTCATTGATTTGTGTTGTTAATTGATTTCCAATAGTAAATATATACATATATTTGCATAAAGCAGCATATTTGTCCACTCCTATGTTGATAAGAGTATTGAATACTTGACAAATCTCCCTTTAAGGTACATTTTGAGCGATTAAATATTTGAATGGATTGGCAGCCGTATTGTAAACATAATAAATTAAGTACAGAACATGACAGAAACATCCTACTTACACCACTCAGATGTGATTATACAGCGGAGAATCCTGCATAAATTTGCAAATTAATTGAGGAAAGTGGTGGGAAACGAGGACAACAGCTGTTTTTGCACATGTTCTTATTCACATGTGGGCTGAGCGTTAACTCTCATCTTGCACAGCAGATACTCCGGATGACTTCAGCCCCTCCTGATAGAAAGGTAGCTGAAGCAGTTGTTGAGTGTGTGTGAGTGCGTGTGTGTGTGTGAAGAGTTAAAGAAGTGTGTGTGTGATCCAGCTCCTGTATGAGAAAGCGTTGGGAACGCTGCCAGTTGTCAGTCCTCCTCCGGGGCAAACACTCAGGAATGTGTTTGAGATTTCTCTAATCACTTTTATTGTTTGGCTCTGATGGTCCTGATCCACCAGGCTCACAAGGTTGGTTTTCATACCATCTACTCTCTCAGTGGATCCGCCTGTTGTTGGATTCTTGGCTGTAAATAACTTTGGGGTTTTGTTCGGCGTCACCCAGAACGCTTTTTCCTCTTTCACAAATGATCTCCCGTCACTCTGCCACCACTGTGGTCTCTCTGTCTTCCTCTTATACATGCAGGGATTGTGATCTGCTGACAGCTTTGAACATACAGATCAACACTGCAGAGTGATGCTGCAGAGCGATCACAGTAGAGCAGAGAGAGCGTTGTCACTGACTGCATGAAACACAATATACTGTAAACAGAAACTAGCATCTGGAATAGAAACTAATCAGTGTTGATATTGTGAACGTATCAAGACGCAAATGCAAAGATTTGTAATTTACCAATAATTTACAGTTATCAAAATGTTATTTCTTTAAAAAGTAACTCACAAATAAGTAGTATAATAAGTATTCAGCATTAAAGTGTCTCTCTCTGTCATCTGTGTCTCAGTCGTGGGCTTCTGCGTGGCATCCCTCCAGCGAGGCGGCATCGGGGCGTCCGGCGCGCGCCCGGCGGCAGCTGCACTTCCGGAACGAGTGGGCGGCGTGGAGCGGCTGGTCTGTCTGCTCACGTAGCTGTGGGAGCGGCGCCTCGGTGAGGACGCGCACCTGCATTACCAGGTAAATATCAGCCGGGTCCTGCAGGGTTTCTGGACAATATTTAATAAATAATAATAAAAAAAAATTGTGATTAGTCATGATTAACTATGAACAATCATGCGATTAATCACGATTTTAATCAATTGACAGCCCTAATTTTTTTCATTTTACAGATACTTTTGCTCATAATGACAAATACAAATGAATTACAGAGTGGTTACGCTTCAAACAATATCTATATATATATATTTATGTTTTTCTTGGATGTTTTACACATATATTTTGGAAATTTTTTCATGTTTCTCAGATATTTTTCACTAATATTTTCACATCTTTTTCACATATAATTTGGACATTTTTCACTAATATTTGTTGGATATTTTTCACATATTTTTCGGACATTTGTCACATATTTTCCCGGTATTTTTCACTACTTTTTTCGGAACAATATTTTTTTTAAATCAAATTTTCACAAATGTGTGAGTCCCATGTGTGGGATATGTGCTTTGTGAGAGAACTTTTTGTCCAACCAGACTGCACAGTGACGACATAGTTTCCACGTGATAGTGAAAACTCTTTCCTTCTGTGTTTTCTCAGTCCCTTAAATCTCTGTTTTCTCTTTTTCTTGTGTCCCAGGAACCCGGTGGGCGGACCGTGTTCAGGAGATCCCAGACAATACAAGATCTGCAACACCAAGGTCAGTCCAGCTCAAAGCTTTTCACACTGTATGAAAAACCCACTTTCCATGCAAACACTGTAGAACAACGGCTGCTGTTTGCTCTGGAAGGTGTGTGTGTGTGTTCGGGGCAGGTGTTTCAGGGTGTGATCTGGAATTTCACCGACATATTAACTCGTGTCTTCGCCGCTCTGAACTCTGGGATTGAACAGTCGGGTATCAGACCTGCTATTGTGCTGTGAGGTCAGCGGATGCGTATCAGACATGTTGGGCTGCGTGTTGGGTGTGTTTGGACAGCCAGTCGCTACGGCCCGTGTTGATTAAAGGAAAAACACGCAGATGGGTTGCAGCGTGTTTAAGCATGCTGGAGTGTGTGAGCATGTGGCAGTTTGTACGCCGGGATGAGCTCACAGCTTCAATGAATGGATGCAAATTCATGACTTCTCTCTCTGCTGCAACTCTTTCTGTTCACGCAGAGACATCTGCTGACTCACCACAAGATTATTCATTTCAAAAACTGTATTAGAATCATTGTATACATACAGGTACGTACATGAAATTTGTCCTCTGCATTTAACCCATCGTTAGGAGCAGTGGGCTGCTGTGAAGCACCCGGGGAGCAACTTAGGGTTCAGTGTCTCGCTCAAGGACAGTTTTACATGCAGACAGAAAGAACCGGGGATCGAACCCCCAACCTTGTGGTTAAAGGATGACCTGCTCTACCCAATGAGCTATAGACACCCTTATTTTAGGGATAAGATTAGAATTACGACAGGGTTAAGGTATGGGCAAGAGTTAAGGTCGAGGCCCAGACACACCAAACCGACGTCAAAGAACCAGCAGCGCTGAAGGCTGACTGTTGTTTCCCCTCACGCCGCTTGAACACACCACAAAGACTACAGCCGATGGCCAGCTAGCACATACGTGCTGCACCTGCATGACAGGAAATAAGGCTGCATACATACCAGATGATTTAATGCAGGGTTGTGCGACAGTGTGGGAGAGTCACTTTAATGGCCCATTAACTGCGACAATTAACGTCTTTGGTTGCCTCATGGCTGGGTAGTACAGCTCTGGATCGCCGGTTACGTGATTGGCCACCGCAGCGTGACGTTGTGTTTCTCTAAAAGTTGATTCTGTCTCTACTTTTCCACTGCAGGCCACTACGGCTTCCTCCATTCAAAATGAATGGGTGGACACCACTGGATCTGGTGTGAATACACCCTGACTCTCCACACCAGTAGGAGGCATTAGTTTGTATTCATCATTCAAAAAGGGAAACTGGAAGACCGAGGACGGCGGATATACAAGCCGCTGTTATGATGCATACATTAAACAAAGCGGCGTTTGCCGACGGTTTTCACACCACTCTCACTCACCACTTAGCTTCATTCCAGATGTTCATGTTGTTGTGAAAATTTCTGTGTATTGGAACGATCAGATGAGATGGAGATGAAAAAAGAGAAGAGCCTTCTGTGTTTTTCCTCTTGACTTTACTCGTTGGCTTGCTTTCCTCACGTGCACTGATTTGTGTGTTGTTAAGGTTGAGTTTGAGATAAACTTTCAGGGAATTGTGTGTGTGTGCAGGAGTGCCCCCCCAGCTCGGAGGACTTCAGAGAGATGCAGTGTGCTGCCTTCAATGACAGACCGTTGGTGGCTGGAAACTCCTTCCGATGGACCACCTTTCATGGAGGTCAGTGAACACAACTCACCGTTCAGCTGCTGAGGACTTGTTGTTTTGGAGATAGAAGGTTTTCACAGTGGTGTAGATGCACTGCAATTTTTCTGCAATACAAAGTGGTTAATTCTTCCCATTTTACTGGCAGTAGATGGAAAACAGACAAGTATAGTTGTGTAAAAGCCGTCAAGGCTGCTGTGCCACCAGAAGTCAAGAAGACCAATCAAAAACTCAAGACTCAATCAAGTGTCGTCAGAACAAGTCAAGTACCAGTTAGAATAAAATGAGATAATATGATAAAAGTTAAATAACTAAGATTATAAAATCCTACAATAGGTAGTACACTGTAGTAATGTTGTAAAGTAGAAGTAGTTTTATTGGGTATCACCATCGTGTTTCCGCGCGTATTGTAAAAAAAATTGACTTTAAGCGTAAATAAACGCGTCAGGTCGCAGCTACACCCGCGAGACAACATTTCCATGACAGCGTATCTCTTCCGTGAGATGTGTGAGGGATAGATGTACGTGTCCACAGGCTCCGTCCTTTCCCATTCATTGTCTATGTAAGCAGCCGTGCAATGCATCCAGACCATCACATTGGCTGCTCCTCCTTTGCATAAAGTTGAGGTCTAGGCAACTCGCCGCCTCTGGAAACTCCCGAAAAGCGTTTAAACTAACTGCTGTCGATCTAAAATTACGACAGATTCAGCAACTGTGTGGCTTATCTCTCGCCTTGAATGTTTTCAGAGACACATTTCAGTGAAGTGCATAGAAAATAGTTTCCAAACGAGCCGGAGAATTTGAAATCCGGGAGGAGCAGCAGCCCAATGCAATTCCAATGCTGGGAAGCGGTGCGACCCCTCACGTCCAAAAACACCTGTGATGCTTGCCTGATATGCTTGCGGTCTAGACACGGGAGACGGTGTACAGTAGGGAGGCAGATGGTTATTTCCGTACATTGTGTTTTTATGAATGTTCCACACGTGTGCAGTCTGCAGGCTTGTATGTGTTCAGAGTTTATGCGTTCATACGAGGGTCTGATGGTCACTCACCCCTACAGGTATATTGTCTGTCTGTTGTCCCTCATGTGTAACTGTAGTTACTGTATTGCTGGCAGTGAGGTGATAAACGTTCCACGCTGCTGTGGTTCTCTCGTCCACTGTGAGGCCTGCTGGGTGTTTAATCCACACGGGGATATGAGTTTCCTCCATCTGCTAGTTTCTCCTCACCTGCTGCCTGACTCTGTGTCTCAGCCTCCTCCCTCTCTGTCCTCTCTGTCCTCTCTGTCCTCTCTCTCCTCTCCCTCCTCTCTGTCTTCTCTGTCCTCTCTGTCCTCTCCTGTTTTCTCATAATAACCTGAATGAGTGACTCACTGGAGATCTCCTCCTGCAGGCTCTAACCCCTGTGAGCTGAGCTGTCTGGCCCTGGGACACAACTTCTACTACAACTTTGGCCGAGTGCTCGATGGCACAGCCTGCGACAAGGAGCCGGGAGCTGTGTGTGTCAACGGACGCTGTCTGGTGAGTGACAGCAACACTCTGTGTGTGTGTTTGTTCGTTGTATTCATGCATTTCATGTTTTCCCCCTCACTGTTCCCCATTTCAAAGTGTTAGCTGAAGCCTCTCCTCTCTTCATTCCCACCCTGTTGTGGTGTAACTGGTGTTGACCATTCTGACTGCAGCTCTCTGGAGACCTGAACTCCACGCTGTGCGTTCAGACCAGCGTGCACTCATCAGCCTTCAGTTAGAATTACACAGTCCAGAGTCCTGATCCCACATCCAGCCTGTCCCCTGCTCACCCCTCTCAGCCTCACACAGATGGGGATAGTTGGACATTAACTGGTGTCCCTCGGGTGCTGCAGCACATGCCGAGTAATGAGATACATGAGATACATGAGTAACACTCGTCTGCTACATGAGGGTTAAACTCATCAGCAGAGTTATTTTACACCTCTGACACAGGATTAATGCATGTCTATGTTTACATATTTCTATATGTGTGCATACTAACGTGCGGCATAAACAAGCGCTTTATGGGTCGTTGACGCGTCTGGTTGAGGTCAGAGCAGCACAGGGCCTGAAACAGGAAGCAGATGCAGCCTGCAGCTGTAGAGGAGGCCTCAGGTCACAGATTGAGATCATACTGCAAAACACATAGCTGGTTTGGACATGAGCGCATGTGTGTGTGTGTGTGTGTGTGTGTGTGTGTGTGTGTGTGTAGCTATTGTAGATGCTCTTTCACAGATCATTTTGCATTGTTAAAGTGTTTTTTTTTTTTTATTTGCAGTTGCCAAATGTTGATCTGGGAGTTTGTTCAATCAATAATTATCTAATTGCAATCTATTATAAATCAGAGTAAGTAAGTCTGAAAATAGTGAAAGATGCCCGTCATAAGTCACCAGTGCCAAAGTGGGTGTCTACCGGTTGTATGTTTTTTTCCGGCCAACAGCCCTGCAGGTATTTGCTCATGAAGGAAAGGATTGGACAAATTACAGAATTGGAACCTGCTGGTGGCGTTACATTAAAAGTCATCAAAGGATCACCAGACTATTACAATTCATCCTCTCCAGAGACGTTGAATATCTGCAGCAAATTTCACCCAATAGTTGTCAAGATATTTCATTCAAAACCTCAAAAAGATGTCAACCTCATGGTGGCGTTAGAGTTAAAGTTGAGGGATCACTAAAGGCAGTAGGACTCTTCCTCTGGAGACCATGAATGTCTGAACCAAATTTCAATCCATCCGATACAGCAGCTGTTGCAATATAGTGGTGGACCGACCGAACGACATCACCATCCCTTGAGCTGCTAGCAGTTAACATCCTGTTGACTGATGAATCAATGAATTGACTAATTGCTTCAGTACTGGTCCAACCACAAACCAAAAGTGACAGTAACCAACTAAAAGCTGTCAATTAACCCTGAATGTTGTGGACTGGAAGAATCAGTAGCACCAAGTTCTACACTCTCAAAGTTACATGAACTTGAGTGTTTTGTGGTGTTTTGCAGGAGCGTGGTCGCTCCCACAGTGGGGCCCTCGTGTACTTTGTCATCGAGGATTCATTTCCTGTTGTGCACACTCACAGATGCTTGGAGTGTTCTTGTGTTTTTAAGGGTCTTCGGGGGGGCTGATTATAGGTTCCCTAGATTGCTGCTCTCTTGCCTGGGAACCTCCCCGTTGATTGGTTTGCTCTGCAGAGCGCGAGATGAAGGCCGGAGAAGAAAGCGGCCACTGTAATCCATCTAGCGATGAGATTCTCCACACGCCGTAAACTATCCAGCTCCTCCGCCTCCGTGCTCTTTGCTTTGGCATTTTAACGTCTGCGGAGATGACTCTCTGAGCCGTTCTCCTCTTCTCCAGAGGCCTTGAGCTGCCGTTGTGCCCCAAAGTAAATGTTTGTGAGGAGGAGAAAATGACAGAGGGAAGCAAATACGAGACGGAGAGAGAGAGGGGGTGAATCATGGCAGAGGGTTTTAAGGTGACTGTACAGCAGAGACAAAACAAAAAGAAAGGTTAGAGGTTGCCGGGGCTCTCCTCAGAAAATGTGTGAAGTTGGAGTGCAAGGTCAACACGTTTCAACGGTGACGTCCAACCAGCTCAAACTGTAGTTGTGTGTGTGTGTGTGTGTGTGTGTGTCACGCAGAAGCCCGGCTGTGACTCCATCTTCGGCTCTAAGCAGCTGGAGGACGCCTGCATGGTGTGTGGAGGTCAAAACACCACCTGCCTGCACCACAAGAGCGTTTACCAGAGCAACGCACTGGAGGCAGGTAGGATACACACACACACACACGCACACGCTATCATCACATTATCTCCACGAGGAATCAATTGCAGCAGTTTGAGACCAACACCATCTGGGGATATTTCCAGGCCCTCTAGTTGTGTTTTCCCTCCCGAACGTTATTCGTCATTCCTACTTTAGTTTAGCCAAGAGGTTATTGTTCTCTGATGGAGTGAAAATTAACCATGGCAACAGTTTTGCCAAACAAAACCTGTTGGCTGCCTTCCAGGAAGAAATTCAGCTTAACAACATGTCCTCCGAAATTACAGTCGTTAAGATTTCAGGAGGGGAGGAGGAAGAACACAGAGTTCACTCTGGCTCCGTGCCACCAAAACAGTTTCTACCTAGAGGGTCTGACTGTTCACATCAAACATGTTGGTTTGTCCATGTATACCCTATCAAGATGAATCTGGAAGCAATATTCCTGTTAATGAATAAACAACTGAATTGGATCGCAGGTTACTAAAACCACAGTCCAATAAACAAGCTGCGTCTGAGTCGGTGTGACCTTCAGTTTGCTTAGAAAAGTGCAGTTTAACCAAAACAAACCAAACTAAAGAATTTAACTGAGTAAATGTTTAGACCGTTTAGTGTTCAGGCATTAGAGGCAAACATCCAAAAATGGCACGTATACATGCAAATGTCTCTGTACAAAGATGTGACAATGTTGTAAATGTTGCTGTGCAAAAATACGACGGTATGCCTCGTGGGATAGAAAAACAAGTTAATTGTAACTTCCCCTGCTGCTGCTCTAACCGCATTTACACAATTACTCAGTTACACTTACTACTGCATCACTTTTTCTCTACTGGAGAACCCTAGAGGGCACGGCATCATGTTTTCTCCATTTATGGGCATCCTAGAGGACATTTTATCATGTTTTCTCCATTTAAGGCCAACCTAGAGGGCACTGTATTGTGTTTTCTCCACTGAAAGAGCACCCTAGAGGGCATGGCATCATGTTTTCTCCATTTAAGGCCAACCTAGAGGGCACGGCATCATGTTTTCTCCATTTAAGGCCAACCTGGAGGGCACGGCATCATGTTTTCTCCATTTAAGGCCAACCTAAAGGGCACTGTATTGTGTTTTCTCCACTGAAAGAGCACCCTAGAGGGCATGGCATCATGTTTTCTCCATTGATGGGCACCCTCGAGGGCATTTTATCATGTTTTCTCCATTTAAGGCCAACCTAGAGGGCACTGTATTGTGTTTTCTCCACTGAAAGAGCACCCTAGAGGGCATGGCATCATGTTTTCTCCATTTAAGGCCAACCTAGAGGGCACGGCATCATGTTTTCTCCATTTAAGGCCAACCTGGAGGGCACGGCATCATGTTTTCTCCATTTAAGGCCAACCTAAAGGGCACTGTATTGTGTTTTCTCCACTGAAAGAGCACCCTAGAGGGCATGGCATCATGTTTTCTCCATTGATGGGCACCCTCGAGGGCATTTTATCATGTTTTCTCCATTTAAGGCCAACCTAGAGGGCACTGTATTGTGTTTTCTCCACTGAAAGAGCACCCTAGAGGGCATGGCATCATGTTTTCTCCATTTAAGGGCATCCTAGGGGGAGCTACAACACATTTTGTCTACTGGAAGGCCACACTAGAGGGCATTTTACAACTGAATTGCATCACAGGTTACAGAAACCACAGTCCAATAAACAAGCTGCGTCTGAGTCGGTGTGACCTTCAGTTTGCTTAGAAAAGTGCAGTTTAACCAAAACAAACCAAACTAAAGAATTTAACTAAGTAAATGTTTGTTCTATCGTTCAGACCGAAAAAAACAAACTGTTTAGTGTTTTATTAGAGGCAAACATCCAAATATGGCCCGTATACATGCAAATGCTTCTGTACGAGGATGTGACAATGTTGTAAATGTTGCTGTGCAAAAGTCAAGTATGCCAGTAGTTTTCTCCATTTAAGGCTATACTAGAAGGCACTGAATCACTTTTTCTCTACTGGAAGGGCATCAAGGGGGCATTTTATCATGTTTTCTCCAATTAAGACCACCCTAAAAGGCATTTTATCATGTTTTCTCCATTTAAGGTTACCCCTAGAGGGCATTTTTTCATCTTTTCTCCAATTAAGGCCACCCTAGAAGACAATTTATGATGTTTTCTCCATTTAAGACCACCCTAAAAGGCATTTTATCATGTTTTCTCCATTTAAGGCCACCCTTAATAGCATTTAATCATGTTTTCTCCATTTAAGGCCAGCCTAGAGGGCATTTTATCATGTTTTCTCCATTTAAGGCCATCCTAGAGGGCATTTTATCATGTTTTCTCCAATTAAGGCCACCTTAGAGGGCATTTTATCATATTTTCTCCAATTAAGGCTATCTTAAAGGGCATTTTATCATGTTTTCTCCATTTAAGGGCACCCCAACAAACACTGCATCATGTTTTATCTACTATAGGGGCTATATATTTACTATATGTATAGCAAATATATATATATATATATATATATATATATATATATACTATATATTTGTGGTGTTTTTTTTTTTTAAGAAAGGGGGCGCTAAGGGGGTCGGTCGCTCCTCCTGCCCCCTCCCTGAATCCACCAGTGATTGTCAACATTTTATATTTGACTTGTGAAAACATGGATCTGTTAGTCTTAAAGCTATTGAAATCCCCCAGATTGTGAATAGATACTGTAGAAATATGTTGGCAGTGATGTAGAAGGGAAAGAAAATTGGGACAAAGAAGTCCTTTGGATCCCGTGTTGCCCTCTACTGAGAATTAACTGAGAATCACACACAAACAGAAAGTAGCCAACACCTCTGGCGTGCGACTTGGCTCAGTAACAGTGACTTCCTCACACAGCACAGTGTGAAGGCCATAAAGGCTCAGATTGAGCAAGAAGAAAACAGGCTGATAATGGCCGCTTTGTTTGGGCGACTTGGCAGCCTTGGGAGGTTTTCTCTCCTCCGGCTGATGGAGCACGGCTGCACAGAATCGCTCCTCAGAAGGTCAAATACCGACAGCCTCAAGGTCATCGCTGCCTGTCTGTAACACTTGACATTTCCTCAGTGACAGCGCTACATCTTCATGTAACTGAAGCCCCGCAGATGAACCTTAATAGTGAATAGTTCCTCTCTGAGACGGGGTAAGCAGGGGCAACCAGGGCTACGTGCTCTTCAGAGGCCGTAACGAATGGAGTTCATCCTGCGGCTGCTTTTGACTCCGGAGCAGCAGGGGAACCATAGAGCTGTCCCAGCCTCTTGTTGTTTTGGCTCAGAAGTGAATTATCACTCTGTAATGAATGGTTGTAGTTTCAGCTCATTCATAGATCGTCTGTCTATGTGCTCGTAAACCGATCCTGTAAAGTTTAATCATAGTTAATCATTACTGACATCATAGATTTTGATTGTTTTATGACAGGCGATCTTTGCAGCAGCGTTATGATACAGTACGAGCCACAGAATCTCTTCAAAAGAACATAATTATCTGATTATTTGTCACTGATTACATATCAGTTACTGATTGCTGGAAAATGGCAGATTTATTGTGCTATGCAGAGATTAAGCTTGAATATAAAGTGCAAAGTACAAAGTGAAGGCCTGCAGCAGTTTCAAATGGCTGCACGTTTGTACTAATAACTGTAATAATGGTACAGTAAAATATTTACAGCTGTTGTTGGAATGCTTCCACAACTTTTAAAAGATCATTCAGTAATGCAGGAGAGAATTTATTATTCAATGGATACCTACCATGTGCTGCAGGTTGTGAGCAGACATGTCTTGATTACACCAACTGTACACGTTGCTTTACACTATTTTAAAAGTCAACCTACAAGTTCACTCAATCAAAGAGTCTCTTAAAAACCTAAATAACTTAAATCCTCATTCAAAAGATGTTTGCCCACAATGAGTCTAAACGTTCGACACATTCTCACTCCCAACTCGTCAAAATCCCGCCGTTTGGTCAGCGCCCCTCGGCATCGGAGACCGACGCATGGGGTGCCCCTCTTACTTTTGAACAGACCAGGGACGGTGTGTCAATATACGCTCGTTACATGCATAGTGTCCTTTCAAAATAAACTTTACAGGAAGTAGTTTAGGCACACAACCACTTAGTTGACGTAAACTTCACTGACTAGTGACTTACGTAACAACTGACGTGACAAAATAAGTCAACGTTACTTTTAGTTTCACACGGGACACAAGTAAAAGTCTTCTGGTTGAAAGTCTTGTGTTTGTTTGACATAATGTTAATGATGTTGAGGTTTTATATAGTTACACAGTCTGTAATTACAGTATGTGTAAACCATGTGGACACCAGTGGATTAGGGCTTTGAAGAAAAATGACAGTAATTTGCAACCTTGGTGTTATTTTTTGTAGTTAATTTACATGCTTATAAGCTAGTATAACATTGTGGTAATCACTGTCATTATAGAGGTATCAGATTTCACAATGGAGTCCAATGTAATCGAGGAAATACAAGCCCACAAAACCGCTTTTTTTAAAGTGGTACTGAAGTGGTTATTTAGTATCGCAAGAGACTCAATGACACTGTTGTGTCTCAGTTCGCATATTTTTGTTCTACACTTGCTATTTTGAGCAAATAAGTGCGTTCACACTGACAGGCATGGCAACATGCAGTGCACTATGTGTACCTGGATGGTGTACTCATAATGGTCAAAAAGTTAAGTGTGGAACGCTGAACACTTCTCGCCCTCAACGGTTGCCATCTTGGCTACGTAGCAGAAGGGGAGGATCCAGCAGTGGTTGAGGTTGCTCCGGCGAACACCGCAATATACAAATGTAAGTTAAGTACCGCTTTACTGTTGTCAGATAGAAGGCATCAGTCTTGTTTATTAGGTTGATTTAGCAGTCTGTAATGATTTAGTACCGCAAACGACAATGTAATAAGTGTCAATCGTCATTTCCGGTGAATGCATAACAGCCGTTTTCAATTTGAGACAACACCACCGTGTTGAAATTCATGCACTACGCGAGCAAGTACATGGTGTACACAGTGTACTACATGGAAGTGTACTAACAGAAGTATGTCAAATGAGACACGGCAAGAGTTTTTAAAAGAATGGTCAATATTGATGCAGTGACGGCCGAGATATCCTGACTTTCGGTCCCTGGTATGGGTCAAGCTCCACAGAAGCCCTGGATCCTACACTTCTCATAATGCAACCTGACGGCGTCTTTTATGACACAATATCTGTGTAGCGTAAGACGCAAGTTACCTTACCGCGACGACCATGTGCTGCATATCGTCCCCTCTTTCTCCCCCTTTCCAGTCTATATCTAATAAAGGCAAAAAGGCCAAAAGAAGAAGAAGAATCGATGGGACTACCTTTAACAACAAAGACATGCCTTTAATTTATGATTGTAAATATAGCTTCTCATTCTGTTTGAATACTCTCTGCAATGCAACAGGAGAGTCTTAAGGGATTATGTGATATTAACTTTTAATGTTCTCCTTCATTTAGATGAAAATAACTTCAAATGACTCGACTTTATTAAAAGCCATCTGAGACTTTCCTCCCCTTGGCCTGCACTTTGTTGTAAAGCTGTTTTCAGTTTCAGCACGTGTGTCCCCAGGTTGTAATAAAAAACTGACTTTTTCCTTTAATCATGTGAAGTAGTTAAACCAAACCTCTGACTGAGTGTCTCTGTTTGCCAGGAGGACCTTTTGGATACAACGAAGTGGCCATGATACCAGCTGGAGCCACTCACATCCGAGTCACCGATAACAGCAGGAACTATCTAGGTAAGACTGTCACACATACACACACAACATCTGGCCTGCCGTGTATATCAGATTCAGCTTTCTGCAGAAGACTCACTTTGCATCCCTGGCTCCATTGCTGCAGTACAAATCAGGCAGTTAAAATAATTCCTGTACTTGCCATTACTTCCTCTCCCCAGAGACTGGAGGGGCTCAGCAGTCCCATCTGGTCTCTGTTTTCCAGGCAACAGAATAACCAAGGGCATCTATTCTCATCCTTGTTTATGAGACCAAAATAAAACAGGCCCCCCCGAAATGGCACACAGTGTTGTCTTGAAAGGGACGCTCGTAAAGGCTTTATCTGACCGCTGGGGGACGGCAGGTGAAGGTACTTGTTTCCATTTCATGTCATGGAAAATCCTTCTCCCACCACTGAGGAGAGACAGCTGCCATATACAGTCAGCTGGCATGTTTCTGATTCTGACAGCCTGCCTTTACGTCAACACGGCTCGCTGATATGAAGAGATAATTAGAAATATTTCACTGACTTATCAACACTGAATAACAACAAACTTTCCCTTCCTTCATCCAGCCCTCCAGAACGGTCGCTCCCAGTTTGTGATCAACGGTAACTGGAAGATCAGCATCCCAGGCGAGTACAACGTAGCCGGGACGAAGCTGCTGTACCGGCGCTCGGCAGACACCTGGGAGAGCTTCGAGGTGCCGGGACCGACCCAGGAAGACCTCCATCTAATGGTGAGGGCTCCGAGATACTGGAGCAGGACATCATCTCAGTCTCAGGAGCTGCAAATCTCTTGACGTTTTGTTGATTTTGCCTTGTCAAGTCAAGTCAGTTTTATTTACTAGTGCAGTGCCCATCCAGAATTGGTGCTTGGCCTCCAAAAGTTCAGCTTACAGCGTTGTTGAGAACCACATTATGGCTGCTTGTACCCGCCAAGTGTGAAGTTAATTGAATGAATGTTTCTTGAGATATGAGAAGGACAGCCATATACAGAGTTAGATGATGCTGCTACAGCGCCACCTATTGTCTAAATGGCACTAAATTTGCCATGGTCACTCAGACATCATATCTACACATATCCACCAAATGTGGTCCCAATAAGACAAAGCGTTCAGGAAATATGACATTTTTAGTAATATATGCCCTGACAACAGCATTTGAGCTAACTTTGAGGGTCAGCTATAGCAAAACTGTATGTTACATCAACAATCTAAAAAAAAGTAAATATTTCTGGCTTGGTCCAGAGATGTTTCCTACCAATTTTGGTGACGGTTGCCCAAAATTTGTAGGAGGAATTTTGTTTCTGAGACTTACGGTTCAAACGTTATAGGCCAAGCGCCACCATCTGGCCAAATTGCATCACATTCAACACTGCAATCCCTTAGGTCCTGAGCAATACACCCACCAAGTGTGAAGTAGATCGGACGAGCGGTTCTTGAGATATGTGAATAACACATGTTGTATAGTTAAATATAGCCCAATATCGCAAATCACAAATTTGCCTCAAGGGGCATTATAATCTGTACAGCAGATGACACCCTCTGACCTTGAAGACCCTTGATTCAGATCAAGAGAAAACTTTAATGGGAAAAAATGGAAGAAACCTCAGGAAGAGCAACTGAGGAGGGATCCCTCTCCCTGGACGGACCGATAAAGCCATCATGAAGTTTCAGTAAAACCAGGTCCACACAATCAACCAGTATGACACCACTGAGCCAGGCAGCCACAAAAACCAGTAAAAGATGTTCTACTTTCCTACATTGTGCAATATACTGTTAAATTGACCTTATCCCTGCTTATCGTTGAGCATTTCACAAGGTAGGAAAACATCAGGTTTGAATAAACATTTGATTGTTTCCATTCAGACCCTGTGCAGGTATTTGGCAAGCAGACCTGGCTCCGCTACCAAACAGCTGTTAACTATTGTTTCCTCCTGAGATACTGTTGGAACACTGTTAGAGTCGGCTGTTCTGTAAAACATTGATGGTGGATGTAAGCATCATCTGAACACAGTGTACCGTTTGTTTCCTTTAGTGAGTTCTACATAGTGAGTATGAATGCAAAAGCACTTCTTCCTGGTGGACTGGTGCTCAGATCTATTGCCTATAATTTGGACCTAGTACTCTTGTAACCCTAAAGCTAAGGGTTAGGGGTTGAGATGATAAAGTGTGTCATCCATTTAGTTTCCATGCTGTTTTGTTCATCCCTCATTTAGTTTAGTTACCCTTGTAACCTTTACCCTAATGCTGTGTTCCCACTACCAGCGACACAGCAAAAGGCTACAGGTCATTTTCAATGGAAGCTGATGACATGAAGCTATATATATAGTGTTTAGGGGGCGTTACCTATGCCAACACCTGCTTTTATAGAGTTTAGGGGCGTTACCTATGCTAAAACCTGCCCTTACAGAGTTTAGGGGGCATTACCTATGCTAACACCTGCCCTTATAGCGTTTACGGGGCGTTACCTATGCTAAAACCTGCCCTTAGTGTTTAGGGGGCGTTACCTATGCTAAAACCTGCCCTTAGTGTTTAGGGGGCGTTACCTACGCTAATACCTGCTCTTAGTGTTTAGGGGGCGTTACCTATGCTAAAACCTGCCCTTAGTGTTTCGGAGGCGTTACCTATGCTAAAACCTGCCCTTAGTGGTTAGGGGGCGTTACCTATGCTAAAACCTGCCCTTAGTGTTTAGGGGGCATTACCTACGCTAATACCTGCTCTTACAAGGATCCCAAACCTCCGAAAGCCAGTTTTGATGTTTCCATGTTGTCCTTGTGTGCAGGTGCTGGCGACAGACAGAAACCCGGACATCGAGTACGAGTACTGGCTGCCACCAGGCCAATACGCCCTCCACCATGGTAGGAGGAGTCCACTGCGTCAAGCTCACCACACTGCCAACTACCTCCCCTGGGATCAACCCACCACCACAACCGCCACTACCACAACCACATCCACCACCACCACCCGACCTCCTCCTGTCACCACTCGACCCCACTGGTGTAAGTCCTGCCTCCAGCTTCAATAATTGCTCAACTCATACTTACTTTACTTACTAAATTAATGTTTTTGTCAAAGGAGTCTGGTAGCTTTGAAGTGAGCGATATAATGGCTTCAGTCCCCTGTCAGAAAGGGCTGTCTGACGGCGAGGTAAAGTGGTAGAAATATTCTAAATATAGCGAAATATTAATAGTAATAGAGAAATATTAAGCCAACATTAGCTGTGCGTGAGTGCGTTTTATTTCCTGTACGTGAGCAGACTTTGACCCCAAGTCTACAACAGCAGCAGTGTGATATTTGGAGGAAGTATTAGATTTTCCCATCAGAATCGTGTTTCAAACACACTGATCTTGAAACCCCTGCTCACCCTCACAGGTGTTTTCTGTCACGCACTGATGAGACTGAGCTCACAGGTGCATCAAACTAATCGATCAATCTCGGTCTGGACACGCCTACGAACTCCTGAGAGGAGATCCAATCAGGAACAATGAGTGAGAACACCTGTGTGTTAAAAATAATTTGCAGGTCACCGATTGATTTAAAAGAGTTTATCTGCAGGCTGACCTGGAGTTGAGGAATGCAGCAGGTTTATCTGTCATGATAAGGCTGCTGTACACATGTGCTCCTTAAATACTCTCATTCACATGGAAACCTGCAGCCTGAGGACGGGCGCCTTCTGTCTGAATCAATCCGATACTGTAATAAATCTAAGTAGCCTCTCTGCAAATGTTTCCCAGCTGATGGATTTGTGCCAAACACAAACTGACTCGTGTTGTTGCCAGAAATAGTGTGTTGATTTGTTTGTTGGGTAACAAGGTGAACTTTCCACTCGCTGAGTCTGGTCGTGATCTTTCATGTTGGGAAGGACATCGTGAGGTTACAACCTGAACTGAATGAGGAATCCATGCATGGTTTTGAATTTCTTTTTTATCATTATTATTTGTATTTATTTGTGACAAACTCACCTGTGCATTTTGAGAGAAGTCTGCTGTTTCAGATATATTTGAAGAAGAATTTACTTTTTTGTCTGATCTAGTGTGCAACATAGTGAACTGAAGTGTGCCTGCCTTTCTTCAGTCTTATAAAGTTTATTTTTGGTCCTGATGTCAATGCATGTCCATTAAGTGAAACCAGGAGTCTTGTAATTGCAGATCTTCCAGCTAGCTGGTGATTTGCCAAACAAGAATTAACAGCAGCAAACAGGGCCAAAATAAATGATATACTTTAAGCCAGAACACAACAATATAAAAAATACATTTTAAGATCCAGAGTTGAAGAAGACCTCGTTCTACTTGATTCTGGTGTCATTTTTTGATCCACTGTATGTGAACATACATCATTATATTTGTGGACAGCTCATCGTCTTATGAATCTGGTCAACGTATCCTCAATGATTCGTACAATATCTTACAAAAAGTTATTCCTATTTTTTCCTATGAATGTCCAGCAACACGTGTTAATTTCCACTCGTTACATGCATAGTCTTTTCAAAATAAACTTCCGTCCTCACAGGAAACAACTTGGTTAGGATTAGGCAACAAAAGTACTAAGTTTTATGCAAAAAAAACTACAGAATAACTACAGAAATGGAGTAACTTAAGTACGGAGGTTACGTGACAAATAAATCAACATTGACTTCTAGTTTCACACGGGACATGAACACCGGTCTCCTGGGTGAAAATCTGGTGTTTTTGGACCCACACATCCACCCCGACCTCCTCCCTACGCAGCGTTTGTCACTTCCTTGTTCACAATTACGTGGATTACATACGAATTAATTTCTTTGGATATATACACAAATTACAGTGCATTCATTTTCGTATGTATAGCTACAAACGGTACTCTACAATGCTCCGGAGCCCAACAAATGGTATTGGGGACAGCCCTAGTGTGGCCTTGTGTTGCTGCTACAGTAGTGACATTGAAATACGTTAATTTGTCTCAAAACAGTGTCACATTGTCTTTATTTAATACTATAGGTAATGTGGCTAAAGTCAGAAATGTTCAAATCCAATATGTAGGGGCTTTGAAGACATTTCATTAAAATTAAACAACATTACAGTTCCCAGTTTATTCTAAATTGAACCAACTGTTTACAACATGGTTGACAACACCGTGTAAGTGTGATTTGTGTCTACTAGTTTTAAGGCCTGTGAAGCCGCCACGCCAGTCTCCCCACCACAACCGCCGCCAGCGCCCTCACCAGCCCATCCTGCCCCGCCTGGAGCGGGAGGACAACCACAGAAACCTCCTGCCTCATCCTCCACCTGGAAGTAGGTTCACCGTTTTCTCAACTTAACCCACCGCATTCCCCGACAAGTTACGCCCAGCTAACCATGAGCCAGTAAACTTGTTGATATCTTTTCATTTAACTCCCAAGAAGAAAGCAAGCGTGCATATTCTCAAAAAGTACTTTTTAAGGTGTTCTTTGACTACATTTGTGAGCTTGTTTCTGTTCGGTTTATTGTGCAGAGCATTGTGGGAAATGTCAGCGAGTTAAAGGTCGAAGGGAACGCCAGAGACAGTATTGCCAGAAGGACTTTGGTGAGTCTGAACCTTGTAGATTTGCTCTTTTTAAATAAGTGGTGACAGAACTTTAACATGTGAATTAAGATATCTTATTGAACTGTCTGTTAGTTTTCCGGGCCCGAGTCCTCGGGAAGCTGTACAGAGGCGAGGAGACGCGTTACGACGTCCAGATCATCCACACCTACCGGAACAGCTTCCGTCTGGAGCACCGAGAGTTCTTGTGGTCACCTAACGTGTGCGACTGCCCCCACCTGGAGGAGGGGAAACAGTATATACTGATGGTGCGTCGCCACATCAACTACGAGCGGACGCTGAACCGCATCCTGCTGGAGGAGGAGAGCTACGTGGTGCCGTACCGACCCAGAGAGGACGAACTGCTGCGACCGCTCGAAAGACTCTGCAGCAACAGAGGACCCAGACAGCCGGCGCAACTGACGGGATGAGTGTGTGTGTGTGTGTGTGTGTGTGTGTCAGAGATTGAAGCTTTATTCACTTCCAGTGTTTCATTTCTGGATCTTCAAAACATCACCGGACTCCAGGTGATCCGTGGTCGATGGTCCTATGGATTCCAGAGTGGCATCACTGGAGAAAAATGACTTGTTGGATCGTCGACAGACAGTTTCAGCCTCATTTGAAACCCCAAAAAGACTTTATTTAAAAGCCCGACCAGCTTACTGTACCATATAGAGCACTTTAGGTGGCTGCTTGCTCCACCTTTAAATACATACCAAAGAGAAGAACATTGACTGAAATGGCCTTTTTGTTATTATGCTGTTTTTCCACAGCTGACATTTATTTTTTATATATTATTGTATTTTTGTGTGTGTTTGTGTAAACTTAAAGGAAAAATCCACCTCACAATAGGGTTGGGTGATATGTTAAATGTTTCCAACTGAGCTCCGTCAGCCCAACAACCGGCGATTGCCGATATATTCACGCAACCGTCTGAGTTTGTCTTTCCAACCATCACCAACTCTGGTTTGGTTGAAATAAACCCTTATCTCACTGAGTTAGATGTGAAAATATACTCTGCATGTTGTTTCCCCCGCTGTCTCTCTCTCTGCACGATGAGCAGCAGATGAGCATTTCTCGTTCTTCGGAGGCAGACCATTAAATTAGCATTGCCCAAAAAAAATAAACGGCGATGTACTCAGCCAATCGCTGATAGCTGATATATTCATCCAATCGCCCAACCCTACCTCAAAACACCACGACAAAGAACATCGAAGACAAATCTGACTTTGTCTTCTGCTTATTTCTGTGGATACATAGACACATCCAGATATTTCCAGCAGCTCAGTATTGTTGGTATCACAGCAAATGTTTCAGCGATCTAATATATCAACGGATAGCTGCAGACTTCCATTCATACTACAATTGAGGGTCTGCGTCGTTCTGGCGTTCAACGCTTGAGTATTTCCCGATCCATTCCCGTTGGTGGCGGTGTCATTACGTTGTTTGCCAGGAGTCTTTGTATTCATTTAAGGACGAATCATATAAATGTGGGTGACGGCGAATCTCCTCGCACAACCTCTCTTCAAAACAAACATTCACTTTGTAGTCTTTTTTCTCCTTCTTGGCAAACTAAAGCTAGAGGTACATACGCCACCAACTTGACCGGAGTGTGGAACGAATCTGGAGCATACACAGTCGGTGCACTTGCTATGAGTACAGTCCGCACGGTCACAGATTTTGGGCTGTACGCAGACGTCCACTTTGGGTTTGTGCAGACCCTCACAGACATGGAAGGATGATGACATTTATTATCATCAAAGCGGACCCTTGCGGACACACAGAAGCGGAAAGCATGAATTACCATTGACTGCACCAAGATTAACATCTTTAGTTCCCTCATGACTGGGTTGTACAGCTCCGGATCACCGGTTACGTGAGTGGCCACCGCAGCGTGACGTCAGGTTGCGTTTCTCCAAAAGTTTAATCTTATTCTTCTTTTCTGCTGCAGGCTTTATCTTTTTTTCCGGCAACCTTTGCAGCCGCTGGTGCCGCCGGCCAAGCGCTCTACCCCCCTTTTAAAATGAATGAATCACCGCTCCACCAGATCTGGTGTAAATACAGCGTAAGGGTAGGATTTTGGTGTCAGCCCCTCAAAGTCTTTCTAGAGCTGCAATAACAAAGCTGATGGCCATAACATAAACCTAATGTATTATTACATTTTACCGGAGACTCCAGTGTTTCTACGTTGAGCAACACTGAGGATATAATTTAAGCAAGGAAAATATATGTGTCTTCCCACATCAGAACTTTATTACTCCCCTCCAGTCGAGGAAAATAGACCAGGATGTAATGAAGTTTATAACTCATATAATTTTAAATTTGATTCTAACTGTGGTATCACCTGTCATTGCCTTCAAACAGCACATGTAACTGCAGCTGAATGTTCGTTGTGCATGCAGGTGGATTTTTCTTTTAGTTTTAACTCCGATATAGTAACAACATATTGCTTCACAATATATATTTATGTATACAAAAAATAAGCTTAACTTGTGTGTCACTTGTTTAATGTCTTTCATAATGTCTGTGTTGTGGTATTAATTTTTTTATAGTGTGTTAAATCAGGTCTGCTTTGTGATACTTTTACGTGAAAGAGATTATGAAATATACAGTATTTTATTGTGTGGCACTGATTAGCTACAAATATACTAAAGTATAATTGTTTTGAGAATTTTGCAGTCTGTTAATAGTCAGTTAACTTCTGTGCCTCGTGTTATGCATTTTGATATATAACGTTTTCTCTCAAACCTCATCTACGTGTGCCAAAATAATGTCTTTGTCTATAGAGTGTATGAATGATAATCACCCACTCTTCACCGATTAGACTGTTGTCAGGCTATTAAATAGGCGTTATAAGCACCACAGATGTGGGTCAGTAGGGGCCTAGTACATCTTCTAGTAGGTTTTTATTTTGCCACAACTAAAGAAGTTGTGTTGCCTAATCCTAAATAAGTTTTGTTGGTTAAACTTAAATAAGTTTTGTTGCCTAAACCTAAAGAAGTTTTAGTTTTGTTGCCTAAACTTAAATAAGTTTTGTTGCCTAAGCCTAAAGAAGTTTTAGTTTTGTTGCCTAAACTTAAATAAGTTTTGTTGCCTAAACTTAAATAAGGTTTGTTGCTTAAACCTAAAGAAGTTTCAGTTTTGTTGCCTAAACTTAAATAAGTTTTGTTGCCTAAACCTCAATATGTTTTGTTGCATAAACTTAAATAAGTTTTGTTGCCTAAACCTAAAGAAGCCTTTTTGTTTAAAAACGTAACATTTCACTCAGTTTCACATGTTAAAACGTGTTGCTTTTAAGTTTCACTTTCACTTTTACAACGTAGTAGGCGTAGTAGGCCCCTACTGACCCATATCTATGGTGCTTATAGCAACTGATAACGCCTATTTAATGTCCTGATAACAGTCGAATCGGGTGCTTCTTAATATAAACTTATTGTAAACCAACCATCACACAGTTTAACAAACCAGACACGAGGACAGCAGCAGCAGTTTGTAAGAAAACAATGTATTTACAAAAAAAAGCTTCACGTCTACAACAAAGGAAAGACTACCTTAAACTAGAGATAATATAACTGTATAGATTTATGTTTAATGAGATTACTGCTCATTAAGGAAGTCATCGCAGACACTCGGCTCGGCGTCCCTTCAGTGGAGAAACCAGTTCCAGGTTTCCACAACGTCAACATGAACATGTGGTGGGGGGTTAGGGGGGGATGCGGGGGCTATTTTAGATCCACAACACGGTTCAACCTCAGCAGACGTGACTACTTCATCTGAAGGCATGAGACAGAACGCCACGTAACACTTTATAATAACCATCAATAATAAATGGTAAATTAATAGTTGATTAAACTTAGTTATTTTACTGTTAACAAAAACAAAATGCTAGTAATTAATTATTAGTAATGCTATAATTTATGTTATTTGACAGTTTATTGTTGCACGCATTGTAACATTTTATATACTTATATATATAAGTATTTGTTAATGATTAAGATATTATTTGTAAACCTTTAAGAAGTTGTTTGTCAGACATCTATAAACATTACATAGACAGATATTTATAACACATTGTTAATGGTTAATAAAGCATCTATAAACATTTTTTGGATGCTATTATAAAGTTATATATATATAAGTATAATATAATATATAAGTTACATATTATAATACCTTGTTAAATGGTTAATAAATACTTTGTAAAGCATCTATAAACACTATTTAGATAGATAGTTAATACTATATCAATGTTTAATAATCGGTTTCTGGTCCATCTATGTTTTACAAATAATTTCTTCAAAGTTTACACATCATTTAGTAATCACTAACAAACACTTCATATAGTATATAAAATGTTATAATGTGTGGTGCAACAATAAAAAGTTTATAGAATATAGAATTTATTGACTAATTATTTCATATTACACAAACTAATAATACAATAACATAAATTATAGCATTACTAATAATTAGTTATTGTTTTTATAAAAATATTTTTATTTATAATTATTTAATTAATAATAATAATTATTATTACTGTTATTACATTATTAATGATCATTTAATTGTTTGTTAACAGTAAAATAACTATTAACTAAATTTGAATTAACTATTTATAAATGAAGGTTATTATAAAGTGTTACTGAAAGCTTCTTTCCCTTCTGGACGTGAGTTTTAACATATTTTTTTGTGTTTTTGAGCACTCATGGTTTAACTTTTTTTAAGTAACACATGCAAAACAAAATGTAAACAAGAATCAAGTGAATGATGCGCTACAAAGCAACATGATGATGCGAGCATGTTCAGTGTTCTTTGCCCCAATTTAACAAACTTTAAAGAACATCATATGTTTGTGTTTAGCTGCCTCTCCGTCGCTCCGTCAGACCGTCTGTCTCCGAGCATTCAAACATCAAATCTGGTTAAAAGATGAAAGAGAATCTGTTATTGACGCGACCTCGCTGGACACTTCAGGTTTTTATTTCAACACATGAACAAATCTTTCTTTGGCTTTGGGCTGGAAATGAGAAACAACTCTGAAGCTGCTCCAGTAGGTGTGTTTCCATCCACCTGTTTTTATACACAATTTCAATTTACGCATAAAAAATAATGCCCAAATTTTGACAAAATCTCTTTTATGCTTGGCTGAGGTGGAAAAGTTGGTGTATCTATAAAGGTAAAATGCGACAAAATGTGATGGAAACAGATTTAGCGTATAAATGATGACGTCCATGAAGCATCAGGTGATTTCTACGTCCACTGAAGCTTCTGCTCCACACAGATCTGATGTAACCGTCCTCACATCAACATGCCAACATGCCATATTTCCGTTCAGTTTTCTTTGAACCGTTTGAGGTACGACTGGCGCCCTTTTAATTACGTCACCTTGTCGCACCCTCTTCTGCAATGGTCTAATGGTTTTCTGACTGGAAAATTGGCGCCACCTACAGCTTGTCTCGATAAACCAACGCTCAACACTTCTAACACTCCTAACATACAGCGAGCGAGCGAGCAAATTCTGGAGAATGATTTATGTCAGTTACTGTCAGCGTCGTTTTTGACCGATGAAAATAGGTTGGATGTGGAGCAGGTGTGCGGAACTTTGCATTTAAATAGAGCCAGGGCGAACGTTTTTTCAAACAAGCGACACATCGCTCAGCCTGTTCGCTGATGCACGGAGCAGGTTAGGACGTCTTCATTGGGAAAAACTGAAACAATCTCATGTTCGCTTGTTCGCATCGCGTCCAGTTAGGAAGAGGTGTATAATGGTGTTACGGTATTAGATGGAAACAAGCATTCATTTGCATTTTCTTCTGCCGATTTTCTTGAAATTTGGTTAAAATTTGCGCTACATTTGGATGGGAATCTGGTGAGTGACAAGTGTAGGAGACAAAGTTCATAACTGAATGAAAGGATGCCATTTGAATTGGTTCTGTCTGTACATTTTCTGGTTTGTAACTGTTAGCACTAAATGAAATAAAACTTAATGCTATTATTCTGTGAAACTACAGTGTGGCTGTTCCATTCATTGTCATTCCAGCAGCTGATTTCCAATCGGAGATTTCATTATTACACTGGAGTGAAAAATCCTAAATAGACGTTCAAGCAATAGTTCGTCATTTTAGGATACAAGCCTGTTCGCTTTTTTGACGAGAGTTAGCTGAGAACATCGACACCACTCTCATGTCTGTGCATTATCTGTGGGGCTAAAGCTGGGAGTCGATTAGCTTTAACTCAGCATAAAAGCTGGAAAAAAGGGGTCCAAAACTCCTCGAATGCCTGCTAAACAGCATGCTATATCTTGCTTGTTTAATCTGTGCACAAACAGAAATGTAAAATCAATAAGTTGTGGTTTCATGGGGAGTTGTGTTCTGCTACCACTCCTCTCCAGGCTCATTTCCCAAAATGTTGAACTATTTTTTAAGACATGTACTTTAACTAGTTGGTAACTGACAGCTTTACCATTGTTAGACTATTGAGTCTTGATTCGTAAAGATCGACAGATCATTGGTTTATAACAAATCAAATCAACTTAAGTCATTTACATTGTCAGATTCTTCTTCAAAAAGATCGTCTGTGTCATCTTTAAGGTGTTGTTTTGTTTTTCTTTTCTTCGGTTGAAGGGAGAGAAATCGACGATCCTGTTTTTGACTTCGAAGGTCGAAATCAAAAACTCATTTTGATCAGTTTTCAATTGAGAATCAAAATTGTGACACCCTTAGTGTCACGTAACGTTACTTAACTTTTGCTTTCACATGGGACATGAACGCCGGTCCCCTGAGTGAAAGTCCTGACCCATCCACCACCCATCCTCCGTTGCTCTGAGTGTCTCATTATGACGCGGATGGGTTTACATTGGAATTGGTTGAAAGCGCGGTACATCTTATACAGATGCTAAAGTGTGCCTTGTGCGTCAGTATCAAGACGCAGAAGGGCACTGCCCAAGCGTCAGTATTTGACGCCCTTCAACCACACAGAGACTGTTGTAGTGTTTGGTTGAAAACAAAACCTTCGTTGGGCACCACTGGTGTAAATGATCCACCTAAATATTTAATTCATTTCTTTGATTATACTTGTGACAACTTTCACCGTGCGATGCAAACAGTTCTTGTAAGCTACTGAAATGTGTCTGTAAGGATCATCTCTTGCCTCCGAGGTTTCGTTGAACTCACACAGTTAATTAACCCACAGTCGTTCTCTGTTTCCAGCTTTGAGAAAGATTTGTTCATGATGAAAACCATCGACTGCCTGTCTACGATCAGAGGACTAACGGGGCTTTCTTCTGTTTATCAGAAAGAAAAAAAAAAACATGATTGGGATGTGCGTCTCTGTAGCAGTATTATATAAAATATCTAGAATCCTCCCTTGTTATGATATTAAAAGTCTAAATACAGCAAATAAAATTGAATATACTACTATAAGTAAAGTTTATAAATGTGTCCATCTTTACACCTACTTGCTGTAGTTCCCACATTAAACAGAGTGAGAGTTCACCCCTCCGGATCCCTTTGGCAATTCATACTGTAAGTGTGTTTCCAAACCACAGTCGAGTCCTCATAGTGGTTTAACGTCATGGTGTCTAGTCTGTGACATCATATCCTGTTGGGCACCGAGCCCTCTGATTGGTCCTTCTCACAGCACTGTGAGTCTTTGACCCCTGTGACCTCCTGTCCTGAAAAACCCCTCCTGCACTGGGAGGAGGAGGGGGGACTCGGAGTCACCTGACTTGTCATCCACATCGCGCCCTGTCCCGCGTCAGACAGTGACAGAGACGTGGCGAGAGGATCCCGAGCGCCGTTTGATGCGTGAGCGTCGAGGTCTGGATTCGGACTGACAGCTGCACAGAGGACCCAGCAGCAGCCAGAGGTAGAGGATCACACAGGCCCAGCAGGACGACATCTTCACCCAGAACGTAGACCAGCTGCCGTGGGTGAAGGTGGTCTCCAACACCGCCGACTCGTAGCTGCAGGAGGACAGAAACACGCTTTAACTCCATGACACTTTGGGCAGAGAAAAAGGAAGTGCTAAACAACTAGTCAAAATTATTATGAGGATGACGGAGCTGAAAATTATGTTTCATTTTTAATTTTTTTATCCTCCTTGACTGAGAGAAAAATTGTCATCGCCTTCCCACAGTATCTTAAAGTAATTTATTACACAGCTGTTTTGAATACTTGATTCTGATTGGTCAATCACGGACCATTATATGTATAACAGACCGTTGCTATATATAACAGACCGTTGCTATGTATAGCAGGCCGTTGCTATGTATAAAAGACCGTTGCTATGGGCACAGCTCTGATTTCAGACTCTGGCGGACTGTTTCTGTGTCAAAATCCTTCAGCAAAAATAAAAAAAATACATAATCCTCCACCTTTTCTAATCCCCTCTCCTCCCTAATAATTTCCATACAATCCTTTAAGAATGTGTCATAAACTGACCTGAACCAGTTGGTGAGGGTCATCATGACGTACAGCGACGCCAAGAAGAAGACAAAGTGGAAGAAGAAATAGCTGTAAGCCACTCGCTGCGTCTCGTTGTGAATGACGCTCTGACAGCCTTTGTTCTCGTCGTCAATCACAAACTCCTCCTCAGCTGAAAAACACACATTAATAAAAAGTCTCTCATCAAAGCTTCAAACACAGCACGATTTATAGCTTTCAACCGGTACACGCTGCAGCGATCAAAGCACAAACCCTGTTATCTGTAAACACATTCATTTATCTGATGGTGTTTGAGAGCACACTTACAGACTTTAGGAACACAATATTTACATGTGCTGTCCGTCTGGGATTTTATATTCTGTTTAAAGATGTCAGCTTGTTTTAAACAGCTTTTGAATATATGGTACACACTTCGCTCTTAAAAAACCCTCTAATGGACGCTCAAAGAAATCTCTTTGATATAAAAGTCTATTTGTTTTTTCCAAAGATGTTCTGGTTGTAGCAACTAATTTAGATTTTTCAATGTGTATTGGTTAAGTTACCCATAATGCATTGTGTGTATTCTTGAGGCCTGAACAATTAGATAGTAGATTGTATTTCGTCCCTCATAAAACATGTGCAAAACTGATCATTCACATTCAAAGCATTCTTTACATGCATGTTTAATAGCGAGCTGTCTTCTTCCACACGGCTCAAACTTTGGCAGAAGTTTTGAATTCTCTGGGACTAATTACTGCAAACCTTTAGACACTTTCAGGAGGTTACATCACGTCCCTGGGTACATGTTTTTTAATTTCACTTTTTTCACTTTTTTTCTGACATTTTTCAGATTTTTTTTTTCAGACATTTTTCAGACTTTTTTTTCATACATTTTTCATCTTTTTTTTCAGACATTTTTCAGACCTTTTTTTTCCAGACATTTTTCAGACTTTTTTTTTCAGACATTTTTCAGACTTTTTTTTTCGGACATTTTTCAGACTTTTTTTTTCTGACATTTTTCAGACTTTTTTTTTCCAAACATTTTTCAGACTTTTTTTTTCCGGACATTTTTCAGACTTTTTTTTTTCCGGACATTTTTCAGACTTTTTTTTTCCGGACTTTTTTCAGACTTTTTTTTCTGACATTTTACAGACTTTTTTTTCCAGACTTTTTTCAGACTTTTTTTTCTGACATTTTTCAGACTTTTTTTTTCCGGACTTTTTTCAGACTTTTTTTTTCTGAATATTTTTTTTCGAATATTTTTCAGACTTTTGTTCAGACTATTTTTTTCGAATATTTTTAAGACTTTTTTTTCAGACTATTTTTTAGACTATTTTTTTCGAATATTTTTCAGACTTTTGTTCAGACTATTT
>CAKAOH010000585.1:0-11900 GCA_916701665.1 Sebastiscus tertius | reverse complement strand
CCCCCCCCCCCCCCCCCAATTCCCATCACACACCATAGTAACCACCTAGCAACACCCCAGCAACAACAATATTATAAGACTAGTTAGCGACCGAAAAACAACCAACTAGCAAGCTCTTGTACATCAGACCGGCCATATGTCATGCAGAGTAGACTCTCGTGACCACGCTCCACCACGGGGGAAAACAATCCAGTGTCCCTTGTAGATGGCAACAGAAGAAGTGGAAACATGTCTCCAAACTTCTACTTCAAACAAACCAGTAATGGTAATAACACAAAGAGTTGCTGTGTAGTTGGTAGCACCAACAATAAACCAAAAACTCTGATTTGTTCCCCTGCCATGTCCTAAAAAGATATAATAGAGGGGCTTTATGGCTCCAAGCTATACACCAGACTAGCACTGCATCATCACTGAGGCTGCGAGGTTTCGGCAAGATCGCAAAATAATTAGACGTGTTTAAACAAACGAACTTGTCAAAATCACAGTCCAAACACACGTCAAATTGCATCGACATCTATGGGATTTTTGGTTTTCTAACTCCCAAAAGAGGACGTGGCCTTGACTTTTTGTGAAGTATGTGCTGGTCTGATGTATATTAGGCTTTTACTTTATAGTAAACACTACATTTACTGTCTGCCATTTTATTTGAGTGTCCAATTCAGAGTGCGTAACTCTATCCACTACAAAATGCCCTAACAAATTCAACAATAGAACGAAAAAATAACTTTCTGCTAACAATCCCACAATGCAAAAATGATGATGATAAGAGTCCAAAATCTCAATTTACTGCCACTATTGAGTCAATAGGGAGTGAGTGATTTCGGACACAGCCTAAGTGACCACCTAGTGACACCCTAGCAACCACACCAAATATCTTAGCAACCACTTAACTGCCTCTACTAAAGTCCCGGCAACTACTTAGTAACATGTTAGCCACCACTTATACCACATATCTTAATAACCATGTAGCAACACCTGATATCTTCTTGACAATGTAATTAACCACCTAGCAAGTCAAAGCTTTTGAGTTTTATCCAACATTATATTTTTATTTTTTCAGAAAATGTACTGTTCTCTGATTGACATCAAGGCTGACTGGCTAACAATGGTAGAGGAGAGACAAACACAGTATGGCTCCATGACAGCTAGCATTTATGGTTATGCAAAGTAACAGAGGAATTACGTTTTTTTTTACGTTTAATTGGCTTTTTTTTTTTTTTAAATGCGCTTTCATTCTGTAACTTCTTATTCCTGTACATATCTCTTATCATGTGGCATGGGCATTAAGGTGTTGAAAATAAAATGTATTGCATCATGTGGTTTGTATGTAGATGAAGGAGAAATCAGACATGTGGAGGAAGAGGAAAGTGGGTTAAAATAGAGAAGTTTCTCAACAAAAGGGAACAGTTAAAAGCCCCTCATCACTTAAAATGACACAGAATGGAGGACTGAGGCCGCGCAACCCTTTGTGTTGAAGGAACTTTTGATTTAGTTAAACAGCTAAAACAAGAACCTTTCACACTCAAACAATGGACTCCTTTTCTGAAACTTAGCACTCGACAAGTGAGGAGCAAATTGTACGTGTGTGTGTGTGTGGTGTGTGTGTATACGAGTGCGCACGTGTGTGCATGTGACCCCCCCTATGTCTAACAATCACCCTGACGCATACCACCCTTTCTCTCCTCAAATAAAAACAGAGTAAAAGGAAAAGAGAAATCATCCACTGTTGAAGTACTTTACGAGATCCTCCTCTCAACAGAAAAAGGACTAAGTATCCATGGGAATCTTAGCACGTTAGGGAGGCCTTTCTCCCTTCCTCTCATCCGCTCTCCCCCGCTGCACCCATGGACCAATGCAATTGTTTATTTTCTCCCATTGAGGCTGCTCCATTCACTGGCTCTCACATTTACTCTGCTCAATTGGAGTGAGACAGCACTTATTCGAGGAGAGGAATGTAGCGTTCCACTGACAGAGCAGCAAGAATGCAGAAGAAATAATTAAAACTTTTTAAAGGAAAAAAAAAAAGGTACAGCTGAGCATGAGGGAGAACGACGTCAAACCGAACAAAGCGGGACTGACAGGATTTTCTGCCGTGATGAGTATATCCACACATCACCTTGACACTACAAAGTAAAAGGAGTGTTTGAATAACGCACAATGCCAGAAAGTGGAGCAGGGATCCTATAAGGAGGTCATTCATTCGCCGTGCTTTCTTAACTGAAACTCTCCCCGCAGAACAATGAAGCGTTCTCCGGCCTGTTGTAAGATGCGGCCTGTCCTCCAACCTCACTCCTCCCGGCCAATGCACAATAGCTGCGAGCTGGAAGTTCATTTCTCGTGAAGTCTATTCTGTCTTGAGGAGCTAGTCATAATGACAGTGTCCTTCTCTGTCCTGTCAATCTCTTGTTATCTTCCATCAGGGTGACTGACACCAGAACAGTATTTGGTAAAAGATGAGCTGCTGATGCACAATGCAGCGTCGAGCAGTTTCAGTCTCGTCTTGGTTTCCGTGGTGGTTTTTACACTACGTCCCCGGCAGCTGATTAAGAAAAAACTGCTTAATTTGTACTTCACATTATCAATAACATCATCTGCTGCCTCAGCACACAAGATATTCATCCCACAGCATCTCTATTGTGCATGAAACATAGTTTTCTTGCCTTGAGTTGTCGGTCAAATCACGTCAGTTTTAAGGCCCAAAGTAACAAATCATAAATTTGCCCCAAAGGGCTTTATAATCTGTACAGCATATTACCCTAATTTCAGATACACTAAGAAAAAACTTAACAGAGAGAAAAGGAAGAAACCTCAGGAAAAGCAACACATGTTGTATGTACAGAATAGGACTAAAATAACAAAAGTAAAATAAAATGACACTATGGAGAAACACAATGACCATATTAGATAGACAAATAACCCCTGTCTCATTATGCATAACATGAAGCAGTACGCTATCTAATTATTGGCTACAATCACACTTTCTCTATACAATGATATACTGCTGAGACAATGCATAAGCCTCTACACAGAGTCAGTAATAAAGTGGATGTGTAAACAAACCAGCTCAAATCAAGAAACTGAAAGTGAGTAAATACAAAGACAGGACAGTTTACATCCAGTCTGTTTCAATAATGTCCATGATCATCTCTCATGTGGTCAATGACCAGTAAATGTTGCTGTTTTTAACACATTTTAAATATTTTTTTAAGTGAAAACGATTATTGCCGTGTGTACTTTTGTATTAAGTGTCCTGTTTGTTTAGTGATGTTCAGTCGCTGTGTTTGTTTTAATTGTGAGTTGCCATGAGATTAAAATTGGCTTTTAAACTAACAAATGATATTCGTTTATTTTGTACATGGACATACAGTATATAATATAAACTTTCATCAGTACAACCTTTTCATGATGAATGTACCTTTAATGAAGTCCGAACTGATTACATTATTGATCTGCAATCTTTTAAATCCTAACAACACACGAATGAATGAATCACTTTCTCAGTAAATACTGCAGCGTACAAAACTGAACAAATGCTAATGCTTGTGATACAAAAGTACGGTGCTATAAGAACTGTCAGTGGACAGAGACTGAACAGTACAGTACGTGCAATATGTGTTGAATAAATGGATACAAAGTTATTCAAAAACTGTGATTTTGGATAGAGAAATAATGGATAGGTGGAGGAAATATAACTCTCATGACTCATAACTCTGCCTGCTCCGTCCCGTCTTGGACCGGAAGCATGTTTTCACTAATGAGATTCACTGTGAAGCAAAACATTTTCTTTTGCAGAAGATCAGTGACATTTTGCTCCAGATCCACAGTCAGCCTGCATTCAGGCAGGAGGTCACGACTTCTAAAAACACAAGTAAATCTTACCTGCCCCCTACTGGCCACACACATCTAATACATTATGATTCAAGAAAAAGACCACTACTTGCCTAATCCATAACCTGTACCCTACCCAGTGCCTGAATTGGACCAAAAAAGGTGCCAATGCCCTAATTCAACAGTTGCATGACATGATCATCGCACATATACAATATATCCCACTTCAAATGTGTTTTTATATGCATTTCATTACATATTAGGCCTACATACGACATACATTTCTACAGTTTGCATATAAATATATACATTTATGTAGCTATTGATACAAATCTAATTGTACACAAATATAATATTGCATTTATGCTACAATAAAACCAACTTAAATTATGATATCTGTTGCCCTACAGATTAAAATGGATAATGAGAAAGTATAACAAAGGTATTTTCAGCACTAAACTAGCTATGTGTTTACACAGAGATGCAGTTACGCAGGTGTTTAGGGGTGTGCAATTAGACAATGATAAGTATGGGTACACATGTGGACAAAAATCAGAAGTTCTGGTATTCGGTGCTGGTGAATACTGCCAATTCCACGTACTGTCCTAACCTTAACCTAAACCTAACCTTACCCTAACCTTAGACCAAGTCTTCACCCTTATGAATCAGCTATAATGATTTACATAATAAAGACTTGCATTTTGTCCCCAAAGGAAGGTGAGTCCCCACAATGTGATTGTGTAAACTGATTAATGTCCCCACACGTGAGTAATACATGCACACGCACACACACACACACACACACATACACGGTATGTCTTGAGAAATATTTTAGTATTTAAATTATTTTGCGAAAGGGAATTTAGCTCAAACAGCTGCAAATGTAAACTCATCTATAAGTTGTGTAAAAGATTGTATTGGCCCCCTTTGCCCTGCTGTGTATCACATCAGAGTTTCTTTTTGCTCATCGAGCTTCAAACTGTGACATTAAATCAAACATTCAGTCTCTTTGGCCCACATAAACCCCACAGTGAGAGGAGACTGAGAGGAAGTTATCACAGACAGTCAAAGGGATTCAGCTGTGAGCAGTGAGAGGAACATAGGATCTATTTTTCTCTGTGGTTTTTTCTCAGGTATCAGCATGCTGACATGGTTAGACTAACCACTCTGCCACAATACAACAGCTGCACAGCAGAGCCTCTCTGTGATCTCTCAGGATGGACGCCTACACTGACTATACTGATGATTACTACAGTTACATTGAGAACTTTACTGACGACGGGTTATTTGACTTAAATGCCTCGGTGGACTGCCCAGACTCACACCTGCATGGCTCCAACATCTTCCTGCCCATACTGTATTACCTCATATTTTTCACAGGCTTTCTGGGCAACCTCTTTGTGATCTTGGTGGTGGGCAGGAAAGGTAGGAGAGGTGGGCGTCTGGTGGACACGTTTGTAGTCAACCTGGCCCTGGCTGACCTCGTCTTTGTCTTCACGCTGCCGCTGTGGGCTATCTCTGCCAGCCAGGGTGGCTACTGGGACTTTGGGCTGGCTGGGGACCTGCTGTGTAAACTGAGCAGCTACATTATAGCTGTGAACCGCTTCTCCAACATCTTCTTTCTCACCTGCATGAGTGTGGATCGCTACCTGGCCGTGGTGAAGCTGATGGACTCCAGGTACCTGAGGAGCAGCAGGTGCATCCGTGCCACCTGCGCCGCAGTGTGGTTGAGCTCCCTGGTGCTCGGCATCCCGTCCCTGGTGTATCGGAGAGTGGAGACGTTCGGTGACGGACTCTCCTGCGTGGAAGACAACAACTCAACATTTTTTCTTGGCCTGAGCCTGACCATGGCGTTACTCACCTTTGCTCTCCCAGTGTTGATCATCGTGCTCTGCTATGGCACCATCGTGGTGCATCTCAATCGTCACTGTGCTTCATATCCCCGGGCTGAAGCCCGCCGCAGACACTCCCTGAAGATGGTCCTCTCCATCATTGTGGCCTTCGTGGTGTCCTGGCTGCCCTTCAACATCTTCAAAGTCATCATCATCGGCTCGCAGCTCTCAGACGTTGATCTGAGTTGTGATGCTCAGTCGTGGCAAAGAAACGGCCTCATGATCTCGTGCTGCCTGGCCTTCCTCAACAGCTGTGTGAATCCTGCCATTTACTTTTTCCTGGACCATCACTTCAGACGACGGGCCGAGGCCCTGTGCAAGACCTGCATAGGGAAGCCGAAGACACTGCATAGTCAGAACTCTTCAGCCTCAGTCACCAATGTTGGCACCTCAGAGAGCTTTGGGACAACTGGTGGGAGAACTCAGCTGCAGATATTTGAGTAGGAGGAGAATGCAAAACTCATTTCTTTCACTTTGAATGGAGAAAGGTTATTGATTTATTATTATTAATGTGAAAACCTGTCATGCTCGTCTTGATAGTGATAGATGTGCATAGTTTAAATGTTGAGTAAAACCAGATACACAGCAACAAAGCATTTACAGCTATACAACAATGTGATTTTCCTTTGTCATGTATTTCCTTTATTTTAATTTTCTACAAATATTGAACATGCTGTTTATACTGCTTATAGTGTACCATATAGTAGCCTACAGTAGTGTTGATATATGAGTGAGTATCCACTGATATCTTTTGTTTGTATGAAATCCCTTAACATGTTTTGCTGCATTAGTAGAGTGCAACTGTATCAATTTAGAGGTGTAAGAAAAAATTGTAACCTAACTGATAAGTTGCTTTTTTGTTATTTTTTCATGTATTGAAGGCAAGATTTCATTATGTTATTGTAAAATTTTTGTCACATGAATATTTTTTATGAGATGTATTTATATTGTTGTGATAAAGTTGCATTTAAAAAATAAAAGCTGAAAAGAACAAACATTTGTATGTATTATTAACTGAAGACAACATGATGTTTTGTAGTTTTACTGGTGATTTCACTAAAATAAATTAATAAAAATAATAAATTATTATAATAAGATATTGAATCAAATGAGAAATAATCTACCAAAACACACAGAGTTTAGAAACATGATTTAATTGTATTATAATATAACAGACATTTTTACCTCAAATGTTTATAACAAGCATTTCCATAATTAAAATACAGAAACCAAAGACTTGCAATAGTAAATCACATTTGAGTTATTGCACAGACACAAAATGTGCAAATAGTTATGTTTCACTGCATCCATAAAATCCTGCTACAGACACAATATCTACCGTTAGTGTCCCATTAGAGACTAAATCATGACATGTGCAGCCAAGACAATCACGTTTTTAGCTAAAAGATCCAATTTGAATCTTGAAATTATGTTTCAAAAGGTTCAGGTAATTTTAGTCAAGTTTAGGGAGATTATTATTATTATTATTATTATTATTATTAAGACAATTAGCTGTTAGTTGTATTTGTGCAATTTCAAATAATACAAATGCAAAGACTTGAAACATTTCATGCAGTTCCCCAGTGTAGCACTGCCCACTGTTGATGTTGAAGTGTCTAATTGTAAGTTTTAAAGCAATGAGTTTATGCACAAATGCTCAACATTAACACAATAATGTGCAGTGTTTGATGTGATAATGTACCAAAATAATAATTGGCAATTCAAAGGTTTTTGTTATTCTTAATAATATGATTAGAATAAGATAATACAGTAAGATAACAGTAATAAGGTTATTGTGGCTATCTGTGTTAAAGAGATTTATATGTTGGTTCTTTGTAGCTTATTTCTTTTATGAACATCACAGTGGAGGTATTTACTGTATATAAAGTCTCTGCTTACTGTAACTCTGAATGATAAAACGTCTCCGATATCACTTGATCTCAGGTGTTATCTCAGTAACTGTTTCACTCTGTGTACTTTGTGTGTGATTTGATTGATGTTGGTCATCGTCTTCTTGGCATCACAGAGTGCAAACAAAGGACATTAAATAAAAAAACACACATTGTGTAGACTAAAACTCCAAGAGAGATGTAAAATGTGTTTTCCCACGTTCACGCGTGAGTTTTACAAAGGAAACAGAAACAGTGCAGTGAGAAACACACTTATCACACTTGTCCAGACGGGGAAACACTAAACCTAAAAACAGCTGATGCATTTGACTGCAACAGGAAACAAAAGCTGATAGACTGGAACAGGGTAGAAATTCTCACAGTGCTTCAAACTAGCAGTAACTGGCAGTAATTCTATATCAGCTTTATGTAAAAAAAAACACATTTCATAAAAGCTCTCAGGCCACAACTTCCCTCTTACAGCGAGACAAATGTGAAAACAACAGATTTGACAACTGTGATGTCTCCTGAGTCGAAGAATGCAAAACATTTGTACGTTTGTATGTGCACAAACTTTTTCCAGGTCTCTTTAACTGTCTAACAACAAAGTAGAGCCACTCAGGCATGAGACATACCGCTAAATGCAACTTCTGAGAAATCAAAGGTATTCTCTTGAGCGTTTCGGAGAGTGACGGGTATATGAAAGTTCAAATGTTCATGTGTGCCCACTTCTCTTTCAGTCGTATATGTGTAGTTTCAAATATGTGAAAGGTGCCAGGCGTTGGGTGCAGGGGGTCAGGAATTTCCCCTTTCCTGCTTCAAAAAAATTGTTTCAGAGACACATTGACTTTTCTCACAACGCTGTTTCAACACTATCACAAATAACCCCGATGTGTCTCAGATAAACAGTAGTTGTGTCTAAAGAATGCTCATACCTACATGAACAGAAACAACAGGATCTATTATATAACATAATGGATAAATGAGACAATTTTAAGTTTATCTCTTTTTTTTTCTTTTATTGTCTTGTGCACAACAATTACAGAGAAGCAGGCAATAAAGGATTCAGATCTCAGGCTCCCTCCAACAATGCTCATTAAATATGTATAAAAAGAAAATCACACATGTAAACAATTAGAATCTACACATGAAAGACATGAAATAGTGCAGAAGTTAAAATACAGGGATAAAATATATGCATATATAAAATAAAATTCACATTTGTAGAAGAGAGGTGAACAGTTATTGCAAAACTGAAAGTAAACAGGAATGAAGTGAATGTATAATGAGAAATAATAAAGATATACATATGTAAACAGGTAATAAAACAGTAAGTAAAGTAGGTAAAGTGATAGTATAGTGGTTACATGTATATAATATTATTTGTAAATGCTTTACATTTTGGTGTTTGTTTTTTATTTTAAATAATTGAAGGAAAACACACACCATGTTCAGTGAGATGCTGTTACACACTTAAAACTGTGATGGATTTATTTCAGCTTTCAAGATTTCTTCATCCTGTAGAAAGCTGTTTTCGTGTTAATGTTAATGGATGCACCTTTAACATGAAAACAGAGCCGTTCACAAGCTTCCTACACACAGACACACACACACTCACATCGACGAGGGGCCGAGGTTCAAACACATGGTTCATGTTTCACAAAGATGAAATACAATAATATTAATAGACACTGATTCATTTTTATTTTTGATTGATTTATGTATAATAATTGATAGGTTTTATTCGATGGGTTCAGAAGTTAACCGTTGTGACTCGAGTGTCCTGTGGAAAATATTTTCTTCAATGTAGATGTGATAGTAATGTTAAAGGTCAAGTGGATTAAAGCAAGCAATTGAAAAGAAAAAATGTTGAGGTAGATGTTTGCAAAAGATGAAGAATACCTTCTTCTTTCGTATTTTATTAAATATGTTTTATTTTTTTTAATTTTAAATAAAGGTGCTTTAATTATATTTCCTATATATATATCAAATTTCATAAGAAATGTCAGTTGTTACGAAACAGAAACTAGAAACCCTTTAATGAACTGACCGACTTATTGTGCCAGTCCGGTACACACAAAGTGAAAGGTGTGACCTTGCCACTCAGTCTTATCAGTCTTTTCCAGTGGGCGAGCAATCAGTCAGTGTCTGTTACTGGTACTTTTTGTAGTCTGTGAGCTGGTGATGTTCTCACAGCGCTGTTGCAGCTCTGTGGTCGTCAGCCCGTCATTCAAAACTCAGATTTTCAAAAACTAAATCAGTCATCATCCTCCTCGATACTTGAACTCGTCTTCAACTTGTCAAATGAATATTCTAACTGTTCGGGGGAAAATTAAATCACTGTAAAATGTTACAATCAACTTAAATGATAATTAAATAACAATAAAAGTAGGTTCATATGGAGCTGGCAATTATATTGATATTTCATTGATATACTGACATCAAATAATTTTTGGGTTTTTGATTTAATATTTTAGTCTTTAGCCAGACTATGTATCTTCTTTAAGAAGAAGAAATAACACATTGTTCCTCTTACAAACTCAATTTAACATACTGGGTTTTTTTTGCTGCTATAAGCGTAATGCTTTGACTGGTATGACCATGTCATGGTGGCTAATGTTAACTTTAGATAGATATTGTTGTATGATTTAATGACTCTTCTCTGTTTGTGCTACTGTTACATTATGTTTTAGCATTTATTATTATCCTGTAATTGTTACTAATTTTGTTGTTCAGAGTTTTATTGTAATATTAAATGACAGCTATAGGTAATAGTATTTTTAACCTACAGTAAAAAAGTAACTGTTGAGAGATTTTCCCTGCATAGCAACCATATTCATAGTATTAATCTTTTTTCTCAGTACAAATATAACTTACCCAAAGTTTATAAACAGTCTAAAAAAAGGCACACACAAAACACTGTTACATTAGTGAGATGTGATGATTTGTATGCACAAAGTGCAGTAGCACAGCACAACAGTGTTGCATATTAACTTTTCGCTGTTTAACCACCAACATGCAGAGCAACGTTCACAGAGATGGTGCCAACGCTGCAGCTCTCAGGTCAGGTGGTTGACTGTGGTTTCCTTGTTCCTTAAAAAGTCAGCTCAAGTCTATATGAGCTATACACTTGATCTCACACACAGTTCACTGAGAAAAGCTCATAGTTTAATTTCTGTCCTGTGAGCAAACCTGACTTCTGAGGACCCCAACGGTTTCAGTGTCTTTATAACAGAATTTATTGTGCAGAATTTAAAATATTGAGACAAAAGAGACTTTTGTTTGTACTGAAACTTACCTGTCTGGACACAAATGTTGTTCACAGGTGAACCGTGTTTTCAGTAATATGCATTGTTTTTCCAAAGAACAATTCTTCCTCCAATTAAAACAGACATTGAAATGTATCAGAGAACCATGTTTTCAACTTTATTCACACCTATCAAAACAGGAAAATAATACAAACCACTGAGACAAATGTGGTTTAATGTTGTTGCTTCCGACAAGAAGAAATGAGACAGGCTGTGTTTATCTTTAGATGAGGACTCTGTTAATTAGAACTTGAAGGATATTTAAAATGAGATAAGTTCATGTGATTTTGACATGAACAGTTTTACATATTATATAACATTGCACATTTATTGTGTCAGTATCACTAAATCAGGCCAGTGTGTTTTACTTTTTCAGAAAAAACACTCAAATGCATTGCTTTACACAAGTTGAAACATATTTTATCAGAATTTTCCATGTGGAAACATATTTCATCAACACTGTTATAAAAGTATAGCATAATTACTGGATGTGCTATGAATGAAAAGTAGAATCTGGAGTAAATTTATGTGAAATATGAAAAAGTTAAATCTGGTTTACCAGCAAAAAGTATGTGTTGACAAACCAGAGGAAATACTTTTATTGTGACATTTAAAACAGTGACGATGAGTTTCATTCTTTTTCATGAACAAAGACACATTTTGCCACCATCGCTCATTAAATTTGTCATGAAATATTGATTGCCAAATATTGAAGTGTCAATTTGAGTGAATGGCTTTAGGTTTTTGGTTTGTAATGCACAACAGATGTGAGTAATTTATCTTTAATAATGAACGCAGTAGGTTTTTAAAGTCATGTTATAGGGTAAATGTCTATATCAGGTCTATTACAGTGACTCATGGATGAGTGAATGTCTAGTGAAGGTCATTCGCTTTTCAGACACACGCTGTAATATATACAGTATATATATATAGTAAATATCAAGCAGCCCAACTAAATTTCCAATTACTTTTCTAATGAATTC
>CAKAOH010000584.1:0-76783 GCA_916701665.1 Sebastiscus tertius | reverse complement strand
TATTTATTATTGGAAATCAATTAACAACACAAAACAATGACAGATATTGTCCAGAAACCCTCACAGGTACTGCATTTAGCATAAAAACAATATGCTCAAATCATAACATGGCAAACTGCAGCCCAACAGGCAACAACAGCTGTCAGTGTGTCAGTGTGCTGACTTGACTATGACTTGCCCCAAACTGCATGTGATTATCATAAAGTGGGCATGTCTGTAAAGGGGAGACTCGTGGATACCCAGAGAACCCATTTACATTCACATGTCTTGAGGTCAGAGGTCAAGGGACCCCTTTGAAAATGGCCATGACAGTTTTTCCTCGCCAAAATGTTGCTAAGTTTGGAGCGTTATTTAACCTCCTTGGCGACATGCTATTATGACATGGTTGGTACCAATGGATTCCTTAGGTTTTTCTGGTTTCATCTAGCTTTAACTGAGCCCACTACAACCTAAAAATCACGGCATCACAGCGCTCGGCAACGCAAAAACAGCGCGCAAAACGCTTCAATCTCATTGGAATCAATTACATAAAAAGCCGCCCCAAGCTGCTAAAAAGCACTCCGTCTGATCGGAGCCTCATTTATGCACATACAAATCCATGTACACAGAGAAATATGCACACATTCACACTTACAGGGATATGTCGGTAGAATGATCCTATTAATATGCATTCACAATAATGTGATGTTTTAGAAGAGGAATGAGCTTATTAGGTGCCAATTATCAATGCAGGCTCATCTGTATACTAATATGCACTTTGAAATTTCCATCCCCCAATGTTTACAGGTTTGCCAACTAATAAGTAGCTCAACATCTCGGTGAGAATCTCACACGTTTTTCATGAATACTTTGAATTATTGATTAAATGGAGGTTCCATCTGATGAAGGAGTGTGGGGGGGGGGGAGGAGGGGTGTAGCAACGTTTACCATATTGCCAACGTACAGTACAACACACTGTACTATACCTTATATTCAGTAAACTTCTCTTGTTTGGCAGCTGAGAGCAGATTGTTTCTCAGAACCTGTTGATGAAAGGTAATCCAAAATGCAGGCTATTTTAAGGACCAGTTAATTAGCATTGCATTTTCCTTCTAGGGCTGAAAACAGCTTGTAGAGAAAGATAATTAAGTGTTCTGTTTTGCCCTACTATTTGTAGCTCGTTGCAGACTTAATTGTGGCTAATTAGGCAGTGATGGGAGTATTGATAAGCAGTGAGGTGACACACCTTTTCAAGGCAGCAAGAAGAGACGTCAACAACAGCAGCTCATCACAACTGTGTATGAACGTGTGTGACGTCTCCACAGTGAAGTGACCTTATAGATGTTGTCTTGTGATCAAGTGGCATGAATATAAATGTTAGACGTATTATTTTAGACATATAACATATAACAACAATCATTTTTGATACATTTAAACAGAAGAAAATCTTTCATAATAAATTAGAACAGATAAATATAATAAATTATAAAATGGTAATAACAAACTGCTTATTGACCATCTGCTAGCGTTAACGCAACATCATTTATGAAACGGCAGGTTATGGTGATGAGACATTTGAGGTTTTAAGGGGGACATTGACGCAATTGACCCATCGCATAAACATCTGAGGAGAGAAATAGACATTAACGTAACATAATATTGATTCATATTTTTGTCTAGTTTGACCGTTTGGTCAGAGTTCGCGAGTGATTGACAGCCGGCTCTCATAGACGGCAGCTGGACAGCAGACTTCAGATCAGCTCTTACTGCTCGTTTTCCTCCGGTCTGTGAAATCTTGCAGATGCCGTTAGGAGCACCGGAGGACACAGAGGAACATGATTGTTTTCAGGTTACCTGTTTCATGTACTACTGTCACGACATAGCAACCATTTTAATCATATTTGCTCCAATCTCACCTACTTCACTTTAAGGGGGGAAAATACCCCCATAAAATACCATCATATACCGTATTGTAGCCTAAACCTAGTGAAATGTCAGGAAGGTATCAAAAAATAGATAGCGCCCTCGCCTTGCATTCAGGGTTGAATTGATTAACAGTCGATATATTTAAAGTATTTTGCTTCAGATTTTGCTCTGGTCTCTTCTCTAAGTTTGTCAACATAAGAACTTACTATCTCAATGAAATGTGCTGAAACAAATGTACATGTGACACAATTTATTATCTCGGCCGGTTAAAAATATGCTTGGCCAGTGGATTTTTTTTATCTATCACTCCCCTTGGCAGGCGAGTCGAGAAGTTAATTTTGGACACTGGTGTGGCAGAGCACCGTGACATCACTAGTGGGGACCACACCCATCAGTAACTCTGGTGCAACAGACACCATCAGCCAGACAGGGCGGTGAAACACTGCCTTTAAGCCTGGTGTTAAGTTACTCTCTAACACTTCCTCGTCTGTCAAAGGGACAGTGGTTTGTTGTTGAACAACAACAATGTCCATCTTTGAAAAGTAGGACAAGGTGTACAGCAGACAGTATGTTTTGCATCCAGCTCAGCTCCTCTGTTTATTTGTTTATAATTACCAATCTCGCCCCGCAGCCTGTTGACTTCTCTGCGCTTGAAGTGCCACGAGCACATTTCATGCAATTTACCTCCTGAATAATTTCTAATTGATTGGGAATGAGGGACAACACACGTTGATGTATTGTTGGAATATGGGATACTTTTAGGCAGTAAAATTGATGGGCTTCTCAGTTGGGGAGTAAATGTCCTCCGTATTTCATGTTGTCAATTCAATGCCAGTAGCAGTGTGCACATTCCCCCAGTCAGAAGGTTAGCATAATGCCGCTGCTATCTGTCACTTAAGACCCTGGCTGAAATGGGAGGATGGAGGAGCAGGGGGATCAGTGTTTACCCACCTGGCCAATTAGAAGACAGAGAAAACCTACAAGATGGAGTCTGCCTCCAGGAGCAGGTACTAGTCGCTGTTATGGCACTCAGCAGTTGCTAGGCAACACCATCTATCTGTTATTGAGCAAACTTGTTGTGGGTTTGGCTATTATATGTATAAATCACTGGTAATCTCTGCACTTCAGATAAGGTGGGGCGCAAAAAAAAAAAAAATGTGAGGTTTGATTTATTTTCGCGAGCACGTCTGAAATTGATCACCTCGGACTGAGGAAGATCAAGTAATGTAAATACATTTCCAATCAGAAGAAACATGATAATAGGAGGCCCTCTGTATAAAAGTGAAAGCTATGGGGAAAACGGCCCATTTTAAGGGAGCACAGATTTATCAGCAGCTCCTAAGTTGTCCGACGCTTCCGATTTAAGCGATTAATCTTATGTGAAATCCCAGGTAACAGTGCATAGTGTGCTGTAGTTTGCTAAAGGAAAGATGAGCTATGGGTTTCTGTAAGGATTTGATATATGCACCGCTTGGCAGGGGGATGCGGCGTAAGCAGAAATGATGAGAGCGTTGACACGTTGGCATACATCACATGGAAAGTCGTAACAGCCCGGAGAATCTATTTCAAATTAAATACCTACTTTATGTCTATTACAAGAAATATTCTACATGATGGAAAACAAAACAATTTAATAATAATATGTAGTATATTAGCATTTCTTTATTATTTCCTGAGTGTTTATATGCACTTGCAGGTGGCACTTCATATCCCAATTATGAATATTTATGTTTGCTTAACACTATTATCTGAATATTACCATGGAAACAGACAAAAAAAAAAAAAAACAGAAATTGAGATAAAGCATTTAATGCCTCAATATCTCAGCTCTGGCAAAACACAGCTTTTAAATAAACATGGTGTGTTTTTATCATGTTTATTTTAGATGTGAAGAGGTACCAACTTTTAAATTGAATAGTCGAGTCTTCCATAAAAAAATGTGAATGCAAACACCCTGAATTTAATGATGTCTCTGTAATGCTGCTGACAATGAGACTTTGCCTGCAGAAATAAATAAAATTATTGCAGGCATATATTACCGACACTTAAAATTCTGGATTAATGCGCAAATTTTTAATATCAGAGTTGGGCCGCATGCATTATACAGAGAGAGAGATAGATGAGGGCAACTAGCCAAATCATGTCTATTAGTGCTGCATTCTCCCAGATCCTCAGCATGAAAGGTATACACTCCCTAACCAATGCATTTTTCTCTGTATATGTAATTATTTCATTAAATATTATATCAGTCCTGCAGCCCACAGCTGCTTGGTTCAAAGGAAGTTTGGTATCATGGCCTAGAGCCCGACACTCTCGCACACACACACACACACACACACACACACACACACACACACACACACACACACACACACACACACACACACACACACACACACACACACACACTAACATCTCTCTCCTCTCTTTCCCTTTTTCTCACTCCGTCTTGCTCTCTCTTCCTCTCTCACTCAGGCTCAGTCCAGCGGTGCCAGTTTGGCCCCGGGCTGACTGATCACAGGAAGGAGCAACATTTTTGAATTCAGGGGAGGATTGAGTCACACAGTCCCAGCATCAGGCTCCATGTGTTACCCAGCTTTGCTGCTTTTTCACTATTGCGGGCCGTTATGATTCAAATGGAATTTTAATGGCCTACTCTGCTAAAAGCGCATCATCGTCTCCTCCTATTTGTCTCTGGATTCCTCTCCTGCATGATAATGCTCATTGTTTTCATTTAGGTATTTGCTTTTGTCGTTTCATGCCAGGTATGCCGGTGGTCCACTTACAGGTCCTTGTGGTGGTACCAGAAATCTTAATGTGCTTTTTTGGGATTTTGACTTGGGCTGTCAATCAATTAAAATAATTAATCATGATTAATTGCAAATTAATCGCACATTTTGTATCTGTTCAAAATGTACCTTAAAGGGAGTATTTAATTCTCTTATCAACATAGGAGTGGGCAAATCTGCTGCTTTATGCAAATGTATGTATATATTTATTATTAGAAATCAATTAACAACACAAAACAATGACAAATATTGTCCAGAAACCCTCACAGGTACTGTATTTAGCATAAAAACATATGCTCAAATCATAACATGGCAAACTCAAGTCCAACAGGCAACAACAGCTGTCAGTGTGTCAGTGTGCTGACTTGGCTATGACTTGCCCCAAACTGCATGTGATGATCATAAAGTGGGCATGTCTGTAAAGGGGAGACTCGTGGGTACCCATAGAACCCATTTACATTCACTGATCTGGAGGTCAGAGGTCAAGGGACCCCTTTGAAAATGGCCGTGACAGTTTTTCCCCGCCAAAATTTAGCGCAAGTTTGGAGCGTTATTTAGCAGGGGTGGGAGAAAAAAAATGGACTCACCTATGTATTGTGATTTTTTTTTTTTTTGATTTGGAAATTGTTTTCTTATACCAGAATCGATATATTTGCTTCTTTTGAGTCTATGCTGAGGTAGAAGGAAGTTACCGCTTTTACTGTTGTAGTCAGAGTAACGTCATGTCATATCCGTTAAGTATCCGTCACTCAATATAAACTGTAGCTTATATTGTAGCTACAAACGGTAGCAAGCAGAAACCGTCAAATACGACACAGCAGAAAACGGCGGAGTGTCTGCGAGGATACGACCTGCACTCTCACATGTTAAATCCAGCGTGGTAAACACTACACATACCGTAAAGTATGCAAACACTTTGGGTTTCACACATTGCAGGAAAAGCAGAGCTAGACATCACGGCTAAAGCTGCAAGCTAACTATTTAGCCTCCTTTGCGACAAGCTAGTATGACATGATTGGTACCAGTGGATTCATCAGGTTTTCTGGTTTCATATGATACCAGTATCTTCACTCTAGCTTTAAAACTGAGCTCGCTACAACCTAAAAATCGGAAGTTGCGTTAATGCGTTAAAGAAATTAGTGGCATTAAAAACAAATTTGCGTTGAGGCGTTATTATCGCGTTAACTTTGACAGCCCTAATTTTGACACATTAAAACGGCAAGCGATTCTTAACTGTAGCTGCAAATTCCACATTCCAGGCTGCACATGCAGAGAGCTGAGCATTTTAATCCAAAAGGGATTTTTTTCCGTTTCAAGTTGTTCATTTGATTTGATTATCAGAGCACACCCCGAGGCTGAGACGAACTCTGGATTTCCCTCGAATAAAATTTTAAATTACAGGAGAATATGTAACAAAACAGCCATGATGAGGCATGTGGATAAGACATGAATTTCTTTTATGTGAAAATATCTTGCATCCCGCAAACGACACTAACACAGTAGCGTAGCAGTAACTCCTCCTCAAATATGTAAAACAGCAGATTTAATTAAGTGTTACATTTAGGATGGATTATGGTATAGATTAGCCATATCCTTGACCCTTACAGTGGCATGTTATGGTGCCAATATAAATTAAATTGTAGGTGAAAACTTCAGCCGTTGTAACCTTTAGAAACGGAGGGAAATTACAATTCCTGTATTATGCAGGTATTGACATTCTCAACCAGCTGCCAAGCATGGATGAGTTGTAATACCTTGAGGAGCTCACCTATTTATATTCATAGTCGTTCCCATACAGGAGGGGGCAGTGCAGTGAACCTCTCTTGACTTCAGCCAGCGGAGGGATTCAGAGAGAGAGAACAGTAGATGGATAAAGTGAAAGTTTAAACCCAGGGCTTATGCACACAGAGACTGTAATCCGTACAAAATCTCCCTGCAGTATCCTTCACAATCAACTTAAGGAGATGACCTTTGGTTATACTTTCAGTCGCATACACTATACTCAAGGATGTGTTAAACAAGCAACTTAATCGATAGGTACGAGTCAATTCCAAAGGTTTAAAAATGCTGAGAAGAGTCTCAATGTGTGACGGTGGGTAACAGACTGGTGTTCAAATTCCACACCGGGTTGATTCAGTATACGATTGACTCCTAACTTCCTTTGTCTGCTTGTTTTCCGTGTTGTTTTCATGCAAAGTTTGAGGGGAGTCTTGCAAATGAGTTTCACGCGTGTTATGCAAATTATCTCATTTTGCATGAAAATAAATTCTCCTTTTCTTCTCTCCTCTCCCACCAGCACAGACACATGACACCCATAGATGGAAAACGGGGTTTGATTCCACACAATGCTCCTCGTCTAAAGCTGCGAGGGCGTGTCATGTGTCTCTAAATGAAGCGTTTTGGGAGATCCCAGCTCCCTTCCCCCATTCGATAACCCCGCCAAGAGCAGACACACACTCATATATATAGTCTCGACAGGATTCAGCATTAGCCGACTTATCGAACATCTATTTGACACGCAAAGTTAACGGAGAGCCGTTTAATCACAGAAACAAACAAATTAAACCTTTAAATAGCGGTAGGGGCGTTTAAGTGCCGGTTGCACTCGTGTGTATATCTATTAGAGGTCTGGTCTCTCACACACAATCAACCCCCAACCCCTAATACCCCTTTGCTGCAGCTGGGGAAGTGAGGTGAGCCTGTATGTGGGACATCACAGAGCTCATTAATGTGGCGGTGCAATCAAATCAGGTCAGATGGATGCATCGGTGCCTGCTGCCTAGAGGAGGGATTTGATAGCCTGCTCAGAAATGCCTTATAATAAGTTAATTAGACATTCACTTACTGGTCCTGCAGCTATCCCATCACTTGATAGTTCCTTGATAGGGTTTGGGTCTGGAAAATTGAGTGTCACAGACTAGTGCCTTATCAATCCAGTGAGGTAATGGTGCTCATTAGGATTAGAAAACAGACCAGCTTACCTGACTTGGAATTTGACCATCTGCTGACGGAAATACAGACAATCATAAATAAACCAATTGGCGACCAATTTAGTAAAGATTGAAACATTAATTAAAGTTTCAGGTTTGGAGATTCTTGTGACTCTTGCAATACAAGTGGAGTCATAGCTGTGCTTGAAGCCGAGTGCTGGATATACTGTACATACGTGTTTTAAGTGTTGTCTTTTCCTGCTTTTAAAGGCTGCATTACAGTAAAGTGACATCATTTTAGCAGACTGTTCTATTATTTGCCTTTACGAACTTCGTCATTATATCCATTATCCACATTACTGATGATTATCAAAAATCTCATTGTGTAAATCTTTTGTGAAAGCACTAAACAATATCAACTCTACAATATCATTGCAATATAGATATCGAGGTACTTGGTAAAAAATATGATATTTGATTTTCTCCTTATCGCCCGGCCCTAGTAAATATGGATGCAGGTTTTAAAAACAGCAATTCAAACAGAGCTGCAACGATTAATCAATTATATTTGTCAACTATTAAATTAGTTTCCAACTTTTTTGATGATTGATTAGTCGGTTTGAGTATTTCTCTGATTCCAGTTTCTTAAATGTGAATATTTTCTGGTTCTTTTACTCCTCTATGGCAGTAGACTGAATATCTTTGAGTTGTGGACAAAACAAGACATTTGAGGACGTCATCTTGGGCTTTGGGAAACACTGGATTGTCACCATTTTCTGACATTTTATAGACACAAACGACTAGTCGATTAATACAGAACATAATCGACAGATTAATCAACAATGAAGATAATGGTTCGTTGCAGCCCTAGATTCAAAGTCAAGCTCAATGATTGAATTTTCCTGCCCACAGTTTGAGCAGTAAAATGTTCAGTATTAATGTTGTTAATGTTACAAATCCGTGATCAAAACAAAAACAGGGAAGGAAACCAGGACACTAAAATCTAGGATCAGAAAATGCTGTCACTCTTAAAGTCATCGACAACTGCCATAAAAAAGGGAACTAACATGGGACACAACAAAATCTAAGATATCTTTTTTTCTGTAAATATTGGCACAAAAAAGGGCTGTAATCGATTTGTAACTGAAACCTGAAATACATTTTCATATATTCTTTTATATATTTGAATATACATGTCATTTACTACTGCTGTATCTTTCATTTTTCTCGTTGCCTGTAGCTTTAACTGTAACTGAGTTATGTGTGTTGGCGTATGTGTCGGTGTTGTGTTAAGCGGTAGAAAGAAACTATAAGTTATTACATACAAAGAATAATGTTAATGTTACAATGAGTTTTGTTATACTATATGAGACTGTGCATCCATGTTATCAAGTTAATATGCTCCGTTTATATAATTAATTCATGAAATAATAAAACAGGCAGGTGGCTGCTTCAAACATTAAGGACAGTACTTGCCGATTAAGCGAACTGGAAACTCTAAATTGTGTTTGTCTAAGTGTGTTTGCCTTTAGATAGACTGAAGACCTGCCAAGGTTGTACCCTGCCTCGCACCCAATGCATGCTGGGATAGGCTCCAGCCCGCCGTGACATTGAACAGAGTAAGTGGATATAGAACGGATGGATGGATGTAGTCAATGTAGCAGTAACATCTGTCTGTTCCTCTCTCTCTCTCTCTCTCTCTCTCTCTCTCTCTCTGTCGTTCCTTCCCTCCGTTCAGGCTTTTCCAGTATTATCATTCTCGCAGTGCTGCTGTTCTGTCACAGGGGTCCTGAACTCTGATACACCGTCAGTTCACAGGGGACCGAGTCCTTTTCCCTGAGCTTTAGTTTCAGTCATCTAGGCCCTATCCCTCATGGCTGCCGTCTCAGGGGAAAAGCCCAGACAAAGTGGCATCTGTGGAATTACAGGAAATCAAGGGTAACAAGATAACTTTGAAGAAATAAGAGCTGCCGGCTCAGTCGTTGCAATGGTAATTATGTAATTCATTACACGGTGCACACTACATTTATAAAGGACTATATGCACACTAAACACTAAATGACACTAAATGTAGCCAATGAATAATCAATATATCAGCAAAGTAAATAAGGAAATTCATCACCTAAACAAACATGTGTTGTACTATTCGCTCTCTCTTTTCTGTAAGGTAGTAACAAGGGGCGTAAATCACGATGCAACATTATATTGATTCTTTGGACAACGATACGATATTTGTTGATATCACAAAGTCTGCCACGATATGCTTTTGGTTCAATTCAATTCAGGGGCCTGCGATTTATATGATATGGTATCATATGCCCCATTTAACACAATCAATTACATTTCTATCAACGCTCAAAAAGCAACTAAAATATGTTTTGATTATTTTATTACTGGGCTCTTACAGACATTAAAATGAAAAACTATTTATTTGTTTTAATAATAAAAAGAATAAAAATAGACCTGTTGTTCACCATAAAGCGGCACATTTCTTATGTTTAAGTATGTTTGAATGTTTAAGAAGGAGGTGCGCTTGGACGGAAATGGTGACACAGACATGCCATGGGAATTTCAAAATAAAGGCGTATCTTAAAGATGACGATATTATTGATTTCATTGATTGATTTCACTATGCCATTTATGATATTGGATAAATATATCAATGTATCATTACACCCCTAATAGTAACGTGATATTTGCAGTAAAATGACAAGAATTAGTGCCATACGACACTTAAATACAACGTTTCACCTTCATCAATCTGACTCTTTTCTGTCTGGATATAGTAACGACTTAACTGCGTTGTAGGACATTGTTATTCATAGCCTGAATGATGTCTGGTAATGGCCCTTTAAAACGTAGCTGGCCCAGCTCTGGAGCACGGTTATTAGCTCTGCATTGAGGTGAAATCTGTAAATCCTATGTAAATAAATGGAAGTTGTTGCCCTCTACGGTGGTGACAGGAAAAGATGGAAAGATGTTGGGCAGCCATTGACGCATTGTAACGTCAGTGCATCTTGTTGCTGTTGAGTTGAATGAAAATATCCTTTACCAACCTTTATTTATAATTATATATTATAATTGTTACAAAAGAAAATGTCCACTACTTTCAATAATGGCCTAAACAAAACATTGCCTCTTGTTCTTAAGATTTTAGGGCTCTACTAACTTCCTAGCTTTGGATGACTGTGGATAACGGTTAATGGTAAGAAAACCAACTTAACTATGCACAGTGTATTTTACTACTGGACTAAAATTATTACTATTTAAATACTGCACATACCTAATAAAGTTAACAGTCACATGATTAGTCATTTACTTATATCCAATTCGCCAGCACGAAGCATAAGTAGACAACATAGGTCGATAGTTTAATCACTCTTAAGACCTTTGCACACCTAGTCCGTATTTTTGTCCTGAAATTGTCGCACGTTTAAAAATAAATACGAACTCACATGTCAATCATTTTTACACACCGGCTCCAAAACTTTTGACCGTCATTAAAGTTTTCCCAACAGGTTTGATTTTCTGCGTTTTTTCGCATCTGTAAAAAGGTCAAAAGAATGTTGTTTGACCACTGAGAGCCCCCGTCCATGTGAAAACGTCATCATCCAAAATGACACGATGAACATTCATTTTGTCTCCCAGCACAAAGCACTTTAAGATAAAGAAATAAAAGAATATAGAGGTGCAGCATTTAAAGACAGACTGTGGAAGGTGATTGCAGAACAGCTTGTAATCAGGGAGTTGCAAAATAAAGGATGTAGGAAAGATGTGACAGTAGTGATTGTGCTCTAGGCAGCTAAACGATAGCTTCTCCCTAATGTCATTCAGCCCCGTTTGGGACTAGACTTAGTGTATTACCATACCAACAATTACTGATGCTTTACGTCAACATAAATGGTAAAACTAATGGTTACTCCTGTTTTTGCTGTCTTTGATAAGTGGCCATGGTATAAATCGGACATTTCAAGGTTTACTGACAGTAAATATGGAGAAAACGGCATAACGGGAAGTTGGGCGCCAGAGGTGGCTCTAAACACTGAAGGGTTCACTCATTATTTTCCTGTACTGGAACAACTTATTATGCTTTATTGCTTAAATCACTCCAGGGCAAAATATATATTTTTATGTTAGCTGCTGTTGCACCTATAGCCTGTTGCTGACAGTTTGTTTTTTTATCTGCTCTCTTCTTCCCTGGCCTGCAGCGCACTCGCTAGCAAAGACTGTTCACCTGAGACCAGTGGCAAGGTCACTGGAGATCAGGAACCCACCTGCTCCACTTTTTTCTTTTCTTTTTTTTCCCAGGGTGGGAGTGGGGCTACACCTCTGGCTGGCAAATGGCTGAGAACTACTTTGGTTAGAACAGATGTGTCAATTGTAGATTGAAAAGGATTAAAATGTATACTCGCAAAAAAATGTGTCACTGTCAGCTTTTAAGAAATACAGTCACCAAGAAGGTCTAAGAAGTTATTAAAGCTAGTGATGCAGTTGCCAATTTAGCAGCACTGCTGTAAGCAGCTATGTTTTCAGCGTTGCACCATTTCTGTGTTCAGACTGCGAGCAATCACTCCGCTGTGCTGCAGTCAGTGGGTGACTCGAGTCCACTGATTGAAAGCTGTAGTGTCAATTGTGGTGCAGCGGTAGGTGGGACACGGTGTACGGCAAATCTAACATGTGATTGGTTGATAATGCATTATACTGCATGTTCAGTTACAGCTAATTTGTAATTAAATCATTTGATACCGGCCACCGTTTCTTTTAATCATTCTGTGTCAACCAAAAGGCCAAATTAAGCATTACACGTCTGTCTACAAAAGTCATTGATTGCCTGTTTTACATATTACAATGCTTGTTACGAGTTCACATGAATTGAGGCAACATCTCGTGTAGAGAGCAATGCATTATGGGCTTTGTTAGTAAATTATCATAAACTTGGTTTATTGTTTGTTTATCATGCACATTTAGGGAATTAATTCCGATGATCAATTGAAGAGTACAGCAAAAACATTGCTTTTTTTTCTCTTTGGCAATCAACCAGTGTAAATTGAGGCCCTCATTAAGACCAGCATTGTAATTGCTTGGTGGTGTTACACTTTGATTTACTCTCATCAATAAATAAAATACAATCACTGCTGTTTGATTATACTGTGTTCGTTATTCTCAAGTGATGAGATGAGGCTGTTAAGAAGGTAATGTATGATATACTCGAGAATGTAATGTAGAATAGATGAGTGTTCTTCACTGTCTGTGTGAAGATACATCTTGTTTCTTTGTTGCTGTAAACCATACCGCATGGCGAGCTGCAATAATTGGCCTGGCTTGGCACATTTGATGGCTTCAACAATAGTGAAGTAAAATAATTCTGGGAATGTTTAGCCCAGTGGTGTTTTTGAAAAAGGCCATTTCAAGAACATAAAGAGCCAGAGGGAACATTTCTTGGAGGCAGAGTTTCTTTTGTGTTGTATCAATTTCTTATGGCATGCTGTTGTTACCCTTCTCTAGTGATGCATAAAGCCCCCCAAAAGCATTCCTTTAGGAGCCAGCCTCCAGGGCTTTTAACATGGAGTTGTAAGTCAACTGCTGTGGGATTGTACAGTTCATGCCGTTCCTTAATGTTAGAAAGGACCTGTAATTCGCTTTTTTTTTTTTCAAATTTCGTTTGTATTACTGGGGGGGTGTAATTGTATACGTTGCAAAGCAGCATTTCTCACAATGTCGCACAGACACGATATAAATATCTGATTGTTCTGATGTGAATTCATGATGAATTTATGATTAGTAGTCCGCCAGAAACCAAATTAAGTTTTTGTTTACGAGAACACAGAATCAAATATACGTGTATCGTCTTCATTTCAAAAAATAAATGAGCTTTCCGCGGAGAGAAAAAAAAAGGAGTCTTGATTTGCCTTTTAATCATCTTCCAGAGTCAAACCTCTCAAGCACATCTGTCATATACTAATTAATGGAGGTAGCTACTGAACGGATTGCTGTGTCGTTCCATACAGAATATTACTGTATGTGATCGGAGGGTGACATTCACTGACAGTTAATCTTCAAAAGTTCTTTATCAAATTTACTATTCAAACAATATCTCCCATCAGAGAGAATATATTTTTCACATTTTATGGAGTTTCTTTTTGTTAAATGAGGATCCAGGGATTCTTTCAATGGCTCCCCACTAACTGAAGGTATTGTGCAGAGCATTTAACTGATGGTATCAAGCTCGGGCTAACTAAGTAATGTAATATTGATGAGGGACAATTAGCCATAATGGCATACAGCACTTTCTGGTCTTTGTCACCTATTAGCTATGTTAGTAGCAAAGCCTGGACTGTAGTGGAGATTCATTGCTGGTAGCGGATACAGCCACAGTCATTCACTTGGTTAACGAATTAATAATCTATTAGGCATTCTCCTCATGGTAGAAGTATTGATGATGCACTCGCCCTGAACCAGCACTGGCAGCAGCAGCAGCACCAGCAATGCTTTCTATTAGTTTAGCTGGCCTTTCGGAGTTCACATGGAAACATACGGCCGACAGATGCATCCGTTTAATACTTTCCAACCACTTTTCCTTCACCTGCATAAAATGCTACGAGGTAAAGGACGGATATAAAACCGAATTCATAAGGAGTTAGAAAATGACAGCCACGGTGCTGAGAGAGAACGTAATAACCAGTGGGCGATGTAATCATTTGCTGCCTGTCAGAAATGTTTTTAAATAAATCTTTATTCATCAAGAACAAAGTAAATACCAGAGATGACACTACAAAGAATTAAGAGACTCAATACCGCCAAATATTTGCATGTAAGATAGCCAAATACAATTATTTAAAATATGCTGTACTCCAGTAAAACAGAACTAAATTAGATAAAACAAAAAGATACATACAGAAAGGTGAGCAATTATGCTATGTATCCATCATAAGTACATAGAGGCATGTACTTATAACGGTATTCCATCTAAATGTTGACACGTTTTAGAATAATTCATAAAACAGGGATTCTTTTTTTACATTTTGTGTTAATGTACTAATGTTACCAAACAAAAATAATGTATCTTAAGTCCTCATCTAACAGCGTTGCGAGTGTGTTTTTCTAATACAGCACTAACTGAGAGCTGCATTTAAGTTATTTTCTGTTGTTTTCACTCCAACATGAAAACTCATCTACTGCTGGAGCAACTTCTACTAAGTGGTGTTTCTAATCTAATATAGTGATAGTTGACCCGCATTGATATAAATGGGGCGGACAAAGTGTACCCATTGCTCTCAGTATAATGCAGTGCAATTAACCAGCACCACAGACTGCAGTCTCCAAACTGTTGAATCAACACCTCTCTAAAACAGTTTCAGCTAAAACTGGATCATTATAATGTCCATGAGGTAGAATTCAATGCAGGGCTGTGCACTAAGTGTGCTCCAGCCATAAATGCACGACAGACTTACAAATAAGTTTTATATATATATATATATATATATATTAATTAGATAGTTTAAGATATTTTGTTTCCAGAAAGCAATTCTCCACTCCATGAAAACACCTTCAACACATTATTCTGGCAATAGTGTTAGAAAATGTGGGCTAAAACTTTGCGTTCCCGGAGAACAGTTGATTTTACAGCAAGCTGACGAGAGGTATCCGAGTCATATCTGACCTGTTTTCAGTTTATTTCTCCACACAAAGGTTACCTCTCAAATATATAAAGCAACACTATCAGCTCGTTGTCCACGATACAAGACAGGTGGACAGGGAGGAAAAGAAAATATTTCAACTGTTACTTTAACATAAGTAAAGCTGAAGTAGGTGAGATTGGAGCAAATGTGATTAAAAAAAGTTATGTTTATAAAACAGTCGCCATATCGTGACATCCTGTAGTACATGAAACAGGTAACCTGAAATAAATCATGTGCCTCTGTGTCCTCCGGTGCTCCTAACGGCATCTACAAGATTTCACAGACCGGAGGAAAACAAGCAGTCAGAGATGATCTGAGGTCTGCTGTCCAGCTGCTGTTTATGAGAGTCGGCTGTCAATCACTCGCGAACTCCGACCAAAAGGTCAAACTAGGCAAAGATATGAATCAATATTCTGTTACGTTAATGCCTATTTCTCTCCTCAGATGTTTTCAGAATCATCTTGTAGTGCATGGTTTAGCTGTAAAATGAGAAAGTTTGTGACGCTGCCGCCGCCGAATCTGGTGAAGGAACGCCAAGTTCCGGTCACATGACTGGAGCACAGCCAATAGGAACACTCTCTCAATGAAATGATGATGATTAGATTTTCTAAAGCCTGAAAACAGAGCCATGATGAGGAGCAGAAGTCTAGTTTTCTCTCAGAACACTTGAATTACAATATGCTGAAAGGATATTATGGGATTTTTGCCCAATGATGCCAAAAATATACTGCCTCCTGCCACTTTAACAATTTTGCGTTCTTTCTTCCAGATAATCCAGCCACGCAATTACCCATTAATGAAATGAAATTGCACACTTCAGGATGCTCCTTATCCCAGGAATATGCATGAGCATTAATGGTTTGTACGAGGGGCATTAACAATGTAACGGGACACGCAACAGAAATAAATCCTGGCCAATCACACGCCACAGAACGGCGCGTCGCCTATTGTAAATAAATAGAACAGATTCCAACAATGTAATCCATAAAGATCCCACTTCAGGATATTCTCTTAATGATTCAATTCGGAGTGACAAAAAACTGGTTTATTAAAAACGGCTTACGCAAAAGTAGCCAACTAAGCTGCTGCACAAGTAAAACACATCATGACTGATGTCGCGATGATAAAGAGGCACTTGGATTTTATTATGGATGGTTTGTTTTTTCCAGATTTATTTATAAACTACTTGGAGTTTGATGTCCAGTTCCAGTTTTATTTGTTATTATTATTTTTGGCTTAATCGGCTATCAGCTTTTTCTTGCTCTAAACTATCATAGTTATATCGTCCTTTAAAAATCCCCCCTCAGTCGCCCTCTGATATGTAATCATAGTTATGTGTAGAACACAACAGCAAGACAAGACAGACTTTCATTGTGTGGATGCATCTTTGGTCCAGTGGTATATTGGTGGAGCAAAAGAGTGCTAGAGGTATTACAGGATGTGGGAGCATCATTTTTCAACTAAATGATTATTGTCTTGTAGGGATGCTATACATTTTCGCTAAATTGATATGATCTGTTAATAGGTTTAACCGGTCGTTTGTACACAGGATTGTTTGGTCTTGTCAATTCTTTTCTCAGCTGTAGTTCTTCAGTTTAGTAAGAAAGTTTATGGTGTTTGGGTCTTTTTCAGAGAGTGAGGCGTCCAAGAACTGACGCAACGGGACGTACAGTCAGGGGAAGTTCTGACTACAGTATGAATCTCAGATTGCTTTCTCCTTTCTGACCTCCGACCAGAAGTTCTGGATAAGTGGGCTGAGCCGGAGGGCAGGGAAGTAATCTTCTGTTGAGGTGGGACGGTTGTGATGAGTCAGTGTGAGCGAGTGGAAATATGTTATGGCTGTGATGAATAGCTATGTCGGCCTCAGTGAGTGACCTTGAACCTCACTCAGTAAGTATAAAGAGGCAGGCTCTATCATTAGTGCATTCAGCCCCCCCATCATTGAAATATGTTGTCTCTTAATCACTCAATTATCTCTGCTTAATATGTTTTCTACAGAAATGGCTTTTCAAGGCCTGAATTTCACTGGGAGACTTCAGTGTCTTTCAATATTATGTACATACAGACTGTACATACAGTATATAGCCGCCTTCACACACTATAGATAATCATCCAGTCTGTATATCCATTTTGGGTATATTTCTTTGCACTATTTGTATTGTTTACAACTTATAGAACACTTGACTAGTGTATAGACGTTTTTAATTTAGCTCAGTCAAGGCCAGAGGCCTCGAAGGAGGTTATGTTTTCACCGGCGTTGGTTGGTTTGTTTGTTTGTTTGTTTGTCCGTTAGCAGGATTACTCCAAAAGGTGACGGATTTTAATGAAATATTTTGGAGGGTTGGGGTGTAGCACTATGAACAATCCGTTAGATTTTGGTGGCGATCCGGATCATGATCTGGCTTCAGGAATATTTTTAAGGATTCCGATCAGCCTGAGCATTAAGACCACACGGGTATAACACATGCGCTGTGTGACTGATGACGCGTTGATGACCCCACCGTCTTCCTCCTTCTTCAGCAGAGAGATACGTGTTTGGATGTGTGTGCAGTAGCTGCTGGCCGTCCGCGGTGAGAAAGAAAAAGGCGGTAGATGACGGGATGAGAGACAACGTAATGTCACGTCACACAGACATAACAAGGCTGCTGAATTAGAGCGGCATCCGCCGATACGTTACACGGAGTAATATAATACAATAATAAGCCGACCACCTCACGGTACCGCCAGCTGTGAGCTGTGATCTGTTTTTAAAGTCACGCACCTTTGCGGAGGTCTGCGCTCTCCGAGTGCCATTATCCTTTGACCATCACAGATCCTTTTATCCTTTATTAGACTGATCCTTCTGTTGTTCTTATTCAGTCTGTTTATTTATTAGTTAGTCTCATTTACATCAGTAATCGTTTTGGGTCCTGTTTTATATTTTTCTTGCTTACATATATTGTTGTTGTATTGTGTCACTGTGTTTTATCTGTTTTTATGTTTTTATGTACAAGCTGCTCCAAACCAATTGCCCCTAGAGGGATTAATAAAGTTGTTTGAATTGAATTGAATTCTAGTTTTATTGTTGTTCGTTGGTGCTTTTTATATACATTTATATAATATTTATATATACCCCTATATTGTCACATACATAACAGTCCTGTTTATTCTTTACATCTATTGTTGTTGTTGTTGTCCCTAGGTGTTATTTCTATTTCTGTGTGAGTACAATGAGAGAGATGCAGTCCAATTCTGTATATGCACAGGAAGTTAAATCTGATTCTTGTATAAAACATTTTTACGCAGACAAATAATACATCCACTGAGCTTTTAAAAAGGTGTCATGAAAAAAAAAAAAAACATTAGGATTGTGAATGAATAATTAAAAAAATGTGATGTTTATCTCTGTGGAAGATATCTAATGTTTGGTTCCCACTTCTAAAAAGGCTTGTGAGCCAATGGTAAAGCAACATTAGTATCACGTGGTATCTCTCGGTCGTCAGTTAGCGTGGTAAAAAGACGGAGAAATGGCTGAGATTGACGGTAAGTACCTGGCAACAATTTGTTGTGAAGTGAATGCAATGGAAAGGTTGGAGGGAGAATGCGACATCTAGTGGCTGAATGTTATCAATAGCACCTTTAAAATTATGATTGCCAGCTGACAAAATGCTTCTTTGCATGTTTTTAAAGAAGTGTGTGGTGTGTATTCAACCATTGGACAGCACCGATAAAGGAAAGACAATCGATTTGTTGTTGTCAGTCGCTGAGTTTGTCAGTCAATGTTGGTTTAAGGTATCGGTTATCTCAGCCGCTAGCAACCTCCCAGGTCAAAACCTGCACAACATAAAAGAACAAACTGTATTTAAACATAACCATCTTTAGCTGAGTATGTCATACTCTGAGTAGACAGCAGAAAGCTATACAGGGCTGTCATGGTTTTGATTTTAAACGTATCACTGCCTGGCACACGTCGAGTACCTCTCAGCAACCGGGTCTATTATAGCCTTGATCTGTTGCCACTTTTTCACTGTGGCTGAATGGAAATGATACTGACAGACAATTAAAATCTGGTTTTACAGAAAGAAAAAAACACAACATCAGACAGAACTGAAAACAGTGACAAAATGCTCAAAATTACGTCTCTAATTTGCCCCTGATACAGGCAATGACACCTAGACAGTATAATACATACAGACCAAATCAACTGACAAAATAAGCACAAATTCTGTAAAAGATAAAACATTAAATGACTCACTTTCTGTGCCTTTCTTATACAACATGATTACACTATCATGCATCATCTAATGATAACTTCTTAATGAATAGCATAAAATGGAGTATACCATTAGGGGTTAGCGTGGTTGATCGTCCCATTCCTGCTGGTATAGGGACTCTTCTCTCTTCATGCACATCCCCATGTTGCAGTGATCTATTTACTAGAGCAGCCCTACGTTTGTTTGCTTTGGGCGCTCAAAGGCACTGAGAACAATATTTACACATTTCATTCATTACGAGGACTTAGCCTACGTAATTATGCAAGTTTGGGCGGAAATTTCAAGAAAGCCAAGAAGAGAGATGAAAAGGTGAAGAGTGGAGCCGTGTAGGGAGTGCACTGCCTGGTTGTAGGTTATGTAGCAACAAATCAAGATAAACTCCATGTTTCACTGTTTAATGGATCATTGGAGCAAGCAGAAATGATGTTACTAAAAAGGCAATACAGGCTTACCCACTGATTTTTAAGAGATGTGCATGTACTGGTTCAGCTAACCAGGCTAACCAATCCTTCAGTGACTGACTGAGCAGCACATCATCATCACAACATCTCAGATCTGTGGTTAAGCCATAAACTGTATACTATATAAGAAGTGGACGTAGTCACCGTGACGTCACCCATTGGTTTGTGGACCGCTGTTTTGAAGCCTCGAGTTCAGCATTTTTTGGACGTCGCCATCTTGTTTTTTTTTTTTGCAACCAGAGGTGACATGAGAGGTTGGAGCTAAGTACAATCTGCCAAAGAAAACAACTGTGTTCAGATGGCACAAATCTACTTCCCAACTAATGCACTAGAATTAGGTACGGTAAAGCAATGACCCCAAAAACAATAAAACTAAAATGAGCATTTCTATTCCTCTACAGTAAGTCACTATGAAAATGTAAGCAAAGCAAAGTTTAGCCTGATGCATTTGGTTTCACTCCACATAAAAAGGTTTTGTAAATACTGTTGCAGGTGAATTTCCATGAACAAAAGGCTTGAGTGGCTTTTTAGCACAAGAAGAATTTCCTTTAAACTGTCCGTGCAGACGTTACAAATGGGTGCCATTCATTTTGATACCAGAAAACAAATGCACTTTTCAGTGAGGACAAACTAAGGAGCATATAAGTAGAGGGTTATTATAGTGTACTCTGTGATAGGAGAGGGAACACTAAGGAGAATTTAATTTGTATCCATAGCATAAAGCTTTGAAACTACAACAGAAGAAAACCTGCATTTTCATTGAAATTTTAATTGTTGTGTCGGTATGTTCTACCATTTATAATGAGAAAATCAGTTATAGGTCATTTATAGAAAAGAGTTAAAGAGGACTCATTATGCTTCAGGTGCATACTTGTATTTTGGGTTTCTACTAGAACATTTTTACATGCTTTAATGTTCAACAAAACACTTCACTTTTCTCATAAGGGCTGTGCTGTGTTGAGCGGTCCTTTGTTTGAGGGCGTGCCAAGCTCGCCACTAGGGTATTATGCAAATGTGTTACTTGGTGACATCAACAGGATACGGAAGAAAAGGCGGGACTTCAAGTGAGGTGTTTTAGGTAATTCAGGAGCAGTGTTTCTGTAGGGGAGAGTAACTCCCTTTGGCGTGGACCTCTGGCTTTATAACTTTGCAGACCTTTTACATGCACAAAAACTATGTAACACACGAACAAAAAAAAGCACAGAGGCATAATAGGTCCTCTTTAAACAGATACAACTTGAAAAGCAAGAGACTGAATGAAAAGTTAGAAATAGCAAAAGAGATGGCTTGCCAATATTAAGTATTAATATTCCACTAACTTTAGAGTGTTAAAACGTCTGGAAAATGAGTTTTAGTAGTACACTATGTTATAGCACAACCAACCATTAGACTGTCAGATTCTTTCTTCCAAAAGATCTCTGACAGTAATAACCGAGAAGACATAGTCCCCTCCCATCATTAAAAGCTATCGATTCATAACAGCTGTGAACAGCTTCAAATGAAAATTGCCACAGCGATTGATCCATCAACCTGCAGCTCGCTGCATACTGAGCATCAGTACAATCAAGCACAATACAGAGACGTTTAGTGCCTGCCATGCCATTACTATCACTCATCAGTGTTTGTGTGTCAACATGCATTTAGTTAGTTCTGGTAGGAAAGTCAGGAAAGGTTGTTTCTGGGTAGAACTACCTTATATAGTAAAATATGAATCTATTATTTATGGATTACAGCCATTTGTTTTTTGATCAATATGCATATATGCTGGCTGGAACCCTGAACTGAATATCTCTGGATGGATGGTCAGACAAGACAAAACAAAATTGACACTCAGTTTTTCTGACATTTTAAGCAAAAAACAAATCATCACCATGTCCAGGCCGAGGTAATAGTATCATGTCTGTTACATCAGCAACTCTGTTGGGTAATGCAGAGTACAGCAGACATGCAGAAGGAGGTGTAAGATGGGACCTCGGCTTCAGACACCAAAATAGCCCTCATAGGAAGCTGTCTGCATCTGAAAAATAAACAAGCCCCCTGAAGGCACACCGCTGCCAGAGTGTGTTTCTGTGTGCGAGACAGCAGAAGACAGCGCAGGCGCACCGTGATGTATTTGTGCAAGGGGGGGATGTCAGTAGTTTTGAGAGTGTACTGCTTGTCAATTTGTGTTAGCATTGCCTGGCTTATCAAAGTTATGAGAAAGAGAGAAACGGGGAGAGAGAAAGAGATTAGGGCGGCGAGTAGGGGTCCTGGGGAGGGAGCGTGATTAGTGTATTAAGCATGCATCAGAGCCCCTCCGAGCTGTCTCCGCAGAGGCAGGGCATCTAGATGAATAGCTTTAATATCCCTGTGTTGCGATAACGGAGCAACAGTTGTTTGCCATTGATGGCTTAGGGGTATGACAGACGTAGACACCGGCCTTTTTGAAAGCAGTGTGACAACCCCCTTGTCCTTTCTACCCCCAAAAGCCTGTGACCCGTTGAGACCCTGGGGACAATGAAGCAGCAGCACTAGTGGGAAAAGCCCATGTATGCTGGAGGAACAAAGACTGGCTAATGCACTGTTTTCCCTTTTCATACCCTGGTGGGGGTGATCTGACCTTCTGCCTCTTGTTTCAACATGGTGAAAGCAGCACCCGGTAAGATGTTGCCCTCTGGAGCCTTGTCCTCATCGTCACCCCCGCCTCATTGACACATGCACTGACTTTGTCCTCCCCAAAATATAAAAAAGAATAAGATGATATTCAAAATACAGTGAGAAAAAAGGTTATTTACTCAGAGGTGTGATACATGTTTGAATATCTCCCCCATTTTTAAACGCAGACCATGCAATATTGTTTTGTTTTACTCGTGTTTGTTGTCAACATATCTAATTCAGCGGAGGAAATGCTGACGCCGTGTTATCAGTTTGCCGATATGCTTTATGAAAACAGACCATTACTCTTCAAAGCGCCATGATGAGGCCCATCACAATGTTTCCTTTGAGCACAAAGAGTCCAAAATGTGTAAAGGAAATGGAATGCATTGATTCCACGCGCACGCCGCTTGTTCTTTAATAATGTTCGTCAAGCCTTTGTACGTCGACATAATCAACCTGAATAAGAACCGCTGGCTCTCTGATTTTAAAAATAAACCTTCTCTTTGAAGCCCAATTTACATCGCTGCTGGGTAACTGCCATGTTGCTCACACCATCAAATGATTAACGGACAAAACTAGCAGAGAAAGACCCAATCAATTAAAAATAGATACATTTGAAGTAAGCAAAAAATAAACATTTAACACAATGTGACACGCAGTTTTCTTATCATCCTCAAAATAGGTCCCATTCATCCTAATTACCTGAAGTGAATCCTTTGAAATGATGTGCAAAGGTGTGGGTTCAATAAATAATAAATCAGAATTCAATTTATTTTCTATAGAGTTTAAAATACACTGTCCACTGATAACAGAAAAATCTGAAGGATTCCAATCTTCACTTTTCCAACTTCTGTCTCAAAGATATTGACACTAGAAAAAAAAAGACCACAAAGTAATCTCAGTCATCTTCCACTTTCTATATACCCTCTATCTTTTTCCCCTTTTTCCTTCACAAAAGACGGATTTGAGTTGTTCAAGTGATAGCTTGAGTGATGGCCATCTTGGGAAATGAAATATTTGCTGAAACTCTGTGCCCTTGAAAGTTAATTCACAAGAACACAGGAGGTATTGGAGGGAACCGTGAAGGAGAACAGTAATGGGTTTTCTATCTTACTTTAGCAACCTTTCTCTTGTTACTTTCACTTTGCAGCACCATTCATTTGACATTCAGAATACATCTTCTCGTCTGCTAAAACAGTGACTTAAAATAAACATGTTCAAAATAATACACTGGAGAAGGTTTGCCAAATTCATATATCTGCATGGTCATGAAACAACTGAGGTTTCTGCAGTATTTACAATATGGACCAAACTTTTAGTCACTGTGACGTCACCCAGTGGTTTGAGGACTGTCGTTTTGGAGCCTCAAGTTCAGCATTTTGGAAACAGAAGAGACACGAGAGGGAGAGGGTGGAGCTAAGTACAACTGAATGCTTAATAAAAAATTGTCAGGCAACCAAAATATTCTAATTAACTTTCATGAACTGAAAACACACTGACCGGACAACGCCGTGGTAGCGACCTGTCAATCACAAGTTAGCCACGCCTTAAAGCAGAGTATTCTTTAGGGCAACCATAATGTACTAAATGAACATCATGCTGTATTGAAGAAGACTTGAAACTAGTGATTGAGACCATAAACTCATGTTTACAATGTTGGCTGAGGGAATAAATCAAGTGAGAAGTAGGCTCGTTTTCTCATAGACTTCTATACAATCAGACGTCTTTCTTGCAACCAGAGAAGTCGCCCCCTGCTGGCTGTTAGAAACAATGCAAGTTTAAGGCACTTTAGCATTGGCTTCACTTTTCAGACCCGGAGTTGCCCACTGGTTCAGACCAACTAATTTAAGACAAACTGGAGCTCATGCTTTACTCCTGTATGGAACAAAAAAAACAGCATAAAGGTACTTTCCACTGGTATGATATGTATCGCCATAACACATAAACATAACATGCATTTTTGGCTGTAGAGCTGAAACGGTTAATTGATTAAATTCACTAACGCAAAATAATTGTTTGAGTCATTTTTCAAGGCAAAATACCAAGTTTTTATTTTCTTAGTGAGAATGAAGTGAATATGTCTGGCTTTTGGAGTGTTGGCTGGACAAAACAAGCAATTTGATGACATTCACTGGAGCTCTTGGCATTTCTTTCAACTATTTTCTATAGACCAAATGATAAATCCATTAAACGTGGTCTGGTGATAATTCAGTCGTCTGGACTGTCTCTCCACTTCCATGTATGACTCAGAATCATATTATGAACTTGTTGGACTGGCCGTATGGAAGTGGTGTGATCACTGGTGCCAAGAAATCACGTTTGCAATCGTTTGCGTTTTTAGTTGCTTTAATTGACACCAATGTGGGAGAAAAGACACCATATAGGGGGAGTATCAGGAATGATCAGGCTGTACAGTGCGATTTTATGTCCAGGATGACGGAGATTTGCACTTGAATGGCCCACATGCTCAGGCTAGGTGAAACGTGTAAGGTGCTAAGCGTAGTCACATCGTTGCTGTGTGAATGGCTTTACCAAGCAGTGCACACATGATCCTTTTTAAACGCCCACTAAGCATCTTTGATAGCAACCCCTCAAGCAGGGAAAAAAAGAGACAGTATTTTCATGGTAGACACAATCTTTTGACACAGAAGTGTCACAATGTGCAGAGTGGAGGTTTTTTTTTTGGAGCAGCTACTGACTGCTTTTGAAGGGAAAAAGCTGATTTGACTGGTCATCGGTGACAGCACACCGCTGATTCACCTTAATAACAACCAGAAGTGTGTGGAGGACCATCAGCAAGCACACATTCAACACCGTAGGTGAGTAAAAGTAACATCCTGAAGACTTGTAGTAGCTGATGACAGCTGCCATCACCGAGTCCATTCTATCTTTGCCATCCGACATGAGAGCGCCCGGCTGCGGTGCATCATCCAGTCGGCTGAGAAAATCACTGTATGCAACTCGTGACACCGCGATCAAGAAGTGCACTTACACATCTCTTCCCTGACCCCTCTCACTCCAGCCTGCACATTTCCGGTACACTCTGCTGTGTACATAGAGCTTAGTGCGTGGTAATTGTATCGGTGTAGAGTGTGTCGGTATGTAACTGGCTGAAGCAACAACTCCAGTATGAATTAATTGCATGTACTTGGCAATAAATAGGCTTGATTTAGACTCTGAGGTAAACTGAGTGGTTTAGGTCTACATCAATGATAACAGAGTCCATGTGGAAGTCTGCCATTTACTTTAAGAAACATTGCAAAACTTGGAAAAACGCATCTGTTCACTAAGTGCAGTCCTGCTTCGGCTTATGCTTGATTTTGATGAACGCAAATACAGTATGTACAATCATTGTTCCCGGTGCGCCCACGCTGTTATTTTGGAACAGACTTATTGGCACTGTTAACCAGCTTAAGCGCGGCCTGACAAGAGGCTGCGAGCCGATCTACAGTAGCAGAGAACAGAGGATGTCTCCTTCAAAAAAGGTACAAGCGCTTGTTTTTAGTGTTTAATAATATTCCAACACAGATAGATATATCAACCATTTATCGACTAAAAATAATCATCTATGTTTGCAACGGCGGTATGAAGGGAAAAACATAACAGAATTATATTTACTGTAGTTGCACCTCAATGATGTTTCACTTCAGACCCATTTTCCCGCTTCCAGACAGCCAATTGCAGACCACAGACATGAGTAATTGGCCAAAAGTGTCAGTGGTACATCTAAACCACCTCTTTGTTTACACCCCTCTCCTTTCTGTCTTTACAGCCTCTGCAGATGCAACAGCGGCGTGGTGTTTCTCGGCAGTAATTGCGAGCGGTGAGAGGGGCCAAGGCTCTCTGTGAGGCACCTAGGTGGCTCAGAGGTGACTGCAGTCCCTGCAGTTTGAAGTGCTGTCTGCTTGAAAGGGGAGTTGACCTTGACAAGACAGAAACCTCTCTTTGCCTTGTGGGAAGCAACAGGGAGGGCAAAGGGCGCCTCTGTCTGCCCACATCGCATTACTTAGACCTAGTGGCAAATTGTCACTGTGGAACACACCTCAGCCACAAAGAGATGTTTCAGGGACAGAGGCAAGAGTGACCTCTCCAAGGTTGGACAGTCATTGCCAAAGGGGAGTTTTGAGTTGATTCCAATGGTACTATAGTTTACGGTCGCCTGGCAAAACAATCTAGGCTGATGTGGTATTTCTTTTTTTTCCACCAGTAAATAAAAGGTGTGAAGAAAATGCCTGGAGTATAGTGCCCTGGCTCTGTTTATGTTGTTCCTTTAGGTGCTGTCAATACTACCTCTGAAACGGCTCATTTCATTAAATGTGTATATACATATATATATTTATTAGGGTTGTCACAATATCTCCATTTTTCACTACACGACTATCAGGGCCAAAAGAATTCACGATATCGCGCCAACTATAAGAAATTTAATAATAAAAATGCTACCAGTGAAATTAATTTCTAACTTTGTTTATTGTGCATTTTGTCTCATTTTTGGCAAATTAATTACACTCAAAATACGAGTGTAGGGAGGTGGAGAGAGAGCTTTTAACCATGTCTGTATATATAAAATGATTTAAGAGGCGCTGGATTATTAACACAATATTATAATATGTGTATTATTAACATGATATCAATAATTCATTTAAAAGAAAATCACGGTCATCATCAAAACTAGTATATTATGACAACCCTAAAATAAATAAATATATATGTCATTTATTTTATTTATTTATATAAATAAAATCCTCATTATGCTCACAATCGTTGAATTAAAAAGTCAGTATAATTGCCATCCTAACAAAATGTTAATTTTATTTATGTTTCTGTGATTATATTTGTCAGAATGCTTAGAGCAAAATGTGATATAAATAATACAGTTCAAAGTACTGTACTGGATCCATGGGTAGCCACTTTAAAGTGTCTCTTTTTGCCATTGATCTCATATTACATTTCATACAGGAGCCATTTAGCATTGTTATTTTTGCAGTCTTTCTCATATTAGATTTCAAACTGTTTCAAATTGTTAGTGGCTGCCATCACTCATCATTCAAGTGATATTATGTACGCATTGTCATACTGCCAGCATTCTTCCAAGTCAAAATTAGCTTCCCATAAATGTGCCTGTTAATTTGTGGTTCAATTGAAACGCACTATTGCCCGTGTGCCAAGTGGAGAACAAGAGCGGTTAGGCCTGGATTAGATCTTAGATGGGAATGATTTCTACAGGGGGTGCTTGTGTCGAGATAATGTATTTGTCTCAACTTCTTTTAAAAACTATTTCAAAGTATAAATTACAACACAATGGCTTGATATGCCGACCGTGCGTTACTGTTTTCGTGGTGTACGGTATATTTGCAGGCGTGTGAGTCGACACAATTAGAGAAATATGCAGATCTGAGACCTCCCGGAGCTCTCCTGATCACTCTGTGCCAAATTCCTCATCTCTCTCCACTGTACAGTTTGCTAAAACAAATTAAGTTCTTAGGGAGGGTAATTTGCACTCCCTCTCCATAATAAAAAGGTGGCGTAAGCATATTCACAATATCTCTGAATCCCTATTCTACTGCAGTGTAATTCTCACTACAGTGGCCGGACCTCCCCAGTCATTTCCTTTGGACCAGGTAATCTGAGCTCTAAATCATTCTCATTCTGCGGTTTATTTTGTACATTATGTTTGAGAAAAATCTGATTCAACTGTAGTGCAACCCATGCAAATGTGAGAAAAAAACCCTGCTTTTGTGCGGTGACAAAATACTTAGCAATAATTTCTAAAAAGGCTGAATTTAGAGAGCTACAGCTCAATCTTAATTTTTGCTTTTCATACTTTTTCTTACTTTGTGACCACATTCAAAGAAACATAATCATCACTATCCATCATAAAACAAGTCAAAGGAATTTGATGACATTATTAATCATTAAAGAGGACCTGTTATGCTTATTTTCAGGTGCATACTTGTATTTTGGATTTCTATCAGAACATGTTTACATGCTTTAATGTTCAAAAAACACTTTACTTTTCTCATATCGGCTGTGCTGCAGCACCTCTTTTCAACATCTGTCTGAAACGCGTGCCAAACTAGCTGCAAGGCGGGTATTATGCAAATATGTTACTTGGTGACATCACCAAGAGTAACTCCCTTTGGCGTGGACTTTGGGCTTTGTAACTCTGCAGACCTTTTACATGCACAAAAATAACTATATAACACACTAAAGGAAAGGGAAAAAAGCACATAAGCATAGGTCCCCTTTAATAAAGAAGAAGTATACAAACTGACCTTGGTATGGTATGTGAGACTAATCAGCCTTTTGTCCTGCTGATGATATGAAACTTGACTAGTGCAGCTGTCATCTTATATTTCAACAGGCCATTTCCTCGTCGTCTATTGCTTCTTTTCTCATTAATCTTAACCACACTGCGACTGACACAACTCAGCTGTGTCACTCACAGAATCACCGTGTTGCACTACATCACATAAACACAATATGTACACAACAAAGTGACTACAGTTCAGTCTGCTGCTGCTGCTGACAGCTTGTTCTCAGTCAGATAACAGATAACAGCTGTACATTCGGTTCTGGACTCTGCTTTAATTAAAGTAAATTCCTACATCAACTTATCGGAGTGTGAGAAAACAAGAGGAGTAGCGATACTCTGATCAACCATGTGAGTCTCACACTGGACGTATACGGCATGTCAGCAATCCTCAAAAAGGTTTGGTCCAACAATAAAATGACAAGATGTAGTTACCAATTAATATGAATTGATAATTCATGTTTATATCCAGAATGGCATAACACTAAACTTTCTACAGTGCAGTGCGGAAAACTTTGATCAATAGGGAGAATAAAGCTGTGTGCTTTCTGTAGAGCATTACACACTTGTCAGATTGGATAATTAAACTTGGCAAACTGAACAAACTCAAGGAGGAGAACAGCTGCAGGTGCTTCACAGATGTATTATGAGATGTCCTTAAATAACTCAATTTCTTTAACACACTGTGATGTCACGCTCCACCCTCGCCGCTGCCCGCTACAATGCATATCATGCACCCTCCGCCTCCAGTGTTTGCACCTCCGACATAATAGTGACGACCTCAAGTGCCCGTATGCGCGAGTGAAAGAATTTCTTTAAATTATTAGAGCCAACTCTTTCACTTCATTTGTCCTTGCCCCCTCAGCGCTCTCTTTCTCACACTATTTTGACATTTGTTTCAGCACTCTTAGTCCACTTTTTATTGAGCAAAGTATGACCAATGTATCAAAATGCTTATATAAGCCTCTCCAACACCAACTGCAGTACAATCCTCTTCTCCACTCCATGGCATACGGGCACCACCTCCTCCACTGGTCAGGACACCGAGCAACTCTTCAGTTTGGTGTTTTTGGCCCTAAATACATAACAAGCCTATATACGCTAGATGTTAATCACATTAACATAAAAGAATTTAGCGTACAGAGTGTCTTTGCACTGCAGATTTACTGTATGCATTGCGTATGGTAACAAAAACACTGCAGTTTAACCCAAATGTTTACTCTGTGTACTACGATGGTTTGCAACATAGATCTACTGTATCCATGGCAACGAAAAATACCACATTCCATTTCCAATGTACAGATATACCTTATGACATCGTGTTTTAAATCATACTAAAGTCACATTATAGACAAGGAACGTATATTGTCAAGAAGTAAAAGTCAATTGGTTGTTCCATGGCAACATCAGCGCCCAGCAGCAAAGCTACGCTTCCGCCATTTTGGACTGAAAGCGACTACCAGCCGCCAGTAAAACATCCGCCTAAAAAGTGCCGTACAAAAGTAAAACAAAATTATTTCTATCCAATTGTCATATTCTACCGAAATGGCCTGTGTTGAACAATAAAATATTAGAAATATAATAAGTGTTCTCAGTCCAAAGCATGTTGTCAAAAAGACAATTTTACTTCCTGTTAGCTAATGCATTAACAAACATCGGCTGCGTCCGATATCGCATACTATGCACTATATACCCAATATGTGTACTATCGTTCAACATACTCTTGTGTCAATAAACAGTAGTATGTATCTTTTCGGGCGCACTGAGCAGCAATTTATGTCGTCGCTTCCTGAGAGCCTCCTTGCTGGTTGGAGATGAGTAACCATGGCAACCCGTAACAACCTCATGTGACCAAAACGGCGTTTTGTGAGAATCAAAGTCTGAATTAATTGAAAATATACATTACGCCTATAGCAAAATTAAATCTTATACTTACAGTTAAATTGAAGAATTACTGACAATACAAGGCTGTCTTTCAACGTCCGTGATGAACATTGTTCTCACTACCGCATTGCATTGTGGGATATTTATGCCGCTGTAGTGTCCAGCGTTGCATACTGTAATATTTCACCGGAAATAGTAATGTGTAACTCACATACTATTGGTTTCATACTAAGGTTTCGGAAGGAACTGCTAGGCAACAGCTTGGGTCTATATTTACTTCCTTCCACAAACACTGCAACAGGTTAAACACTGGGACACATTTGGATTGTTTACATTCACAACTGTGAAATAGTTTATAGAACACTAAAGGCATAAATGTCAAAAGAGAAAGAAAAAAATAGCGTGCATACCTAAGTTGTGTTAAGTTGCATAATTACAGTATGATATGATAGCCCATCTGAATGACTGCTGCAGCCCACCAACACTTCAGCACTTAAGCCGTGCTGCTCCACTCATAGCAACAAAAGGTAACAGACTGTCAAAGAGCAGTAACACCAACCACTGAGCACAACAACAGGCTGATGTGTCAGTGTAAACTGCAGCTCATGAAAACAATGTCATATAGAGATGAATCCATAAGCAGAACTGATGTTCATTAAAGCATCACAGGCAGCGCATCCAAGCCAAACAGAAACACAAGCTCTAAACACTGCACAACAAACAAACATCTAACCACCAAACTGTATCACACGCCGCAGAGTTAATGGAATAAGGCCTTACCTTTTAGAAGTGCTTCTTCCTTGACTTTGGGAGTGCAAACTGATCCTCAAATTCGATCGATCACACCAGGTTGGACTCCACAGCCGGCAATGACAGCGCAGTCAGTCAGTTCTGGGCCAATGACAGCAATGTACAATCAATGCCAAACCTCCTGATGGTGATTAAATAAACTATTCTCTTGGTACGGTTTGTCTGAAAAAGGAAGCACTGGTGAGGGAAGATGTTTCCTTTCAAGGTCAGTGTCCCACAGATTGGTTCAGCCCTGTTCTGTAAGGTTTGATGATTAAATATTGTAATCATTTTTGCTTATTGCCTGGCTTAAACAAATTACTTCACCATTTTGAATATAGCTCCCCTCCACATGCCTGCCATCTCTGTGTAACTTACATGAACATCCATGACATGGCGCTGCTGCTGGTGGTCTTCTTCTTCCGGCTGGTCCCGACTGCAGGCCCACATCTTTGCTTTATCTGCCCCTTAAGAGCTGTCAGTTCACATAACAAGCCCTGCCAAGCAAAACACGCGAACGTTACTTCCGGTGTTGATGACAGCCCCTGATGCTGGCGGTTGGGACTTAATGTGTCTGCTGCAACATTTAAGTTACCACTATCTTTGCCGCTGATGTCTGACTATGGCTTCAAATGGCAGCGAGGTTGAGTTCGAATAGTCCTTTTTGCCTAGAAAGGTTCCTAACGGAGTGAAATGACCCGGAAGTACCTCAGTAGCAGCCATGACGAGAGCTGTTCGAATTCACCAAATGTTAAGGAAAGGAGCTTCAATGCTTCCTTTATTATCTCCTTTAGCGGAGGATACACTGGACCATCCTTTACCAAAGGAAACGAGAAAATAACATCCCACAATTCCTTGCGGCCGCAGCATTTAAAGCGACGCCCCATTCGGCTGTTCATAATAACAAACTATATGCTTATGTTGCATATTATTTTCATACACTAATTGGGATTCATGTTTAATATGAGGACAATGACAACCATTTAATTTCACTTTATTTTTAATTAATTATTTATTTCGAGCATGCAACAAATACCTACATAAAAAACAAAACAAGAATAACAAATAAAATGAACAATCAATTAACAAATAATAAACATAAATAAATATTACATGTCCCTAAAGAAGTTGGAAGAAGTCTATGGTCCTACAGTGTAGGACCATATACTTCTTCCAACTTGCTACAGATTTGGTGATTAGTACTAATGTAATAGGATTCATTGAAAAATGTGAAAGAGTTGATTTTTTGTATCTTACATAACTGATCATTTGTATAAACATGGGACAGAGTTCATGATTTGTTCAAAAATGTAGAGTGCAGAGTGGCACAGCGGAAAACAACCTTTCGGTTACCAACAGAAATAAAAAATACAACCTGACCTGAAAACGTTTCATGAAAAGGTTAAACATTGGTTGAAACCAAACCAAACCTGTGATCACTGATTACTGATTGGGAACATACATAGGCAAATTGATTGTAATGTACAATGTTGTATTATGTGATTTTATGTATGATGTGGTATTATGTATTTTTATTTTTTTCTTAAAAGCCTAACCAGGGCCAAGGTCTGCAAATTAGCTACGGCTAGAAGTCCTATATATATTGAATCGGTTGCACTTTAATGAAAGCTGACAGCCCTAATTTCTATATATTTTGGTCATGTGGATTACCTGGTAAAATTTAAGGTTGAAATTAGAGCTGCAACGATTCATTTCTGACATTTTATAAACCAAACATCTAATTGATTAATCGAGAAAATGATTGATAGATTAATCATCACTGAAAATAATCGTTCGTTGCACTCCTAGTTGAAATGCACAGTCTCACATGGGGGCTGAACAATGTTAAGCTTTGCATTTTCGACATCATCTGTGAATATGGGAATAAAAAAGGGCTGAATCTGCCACAATCTGGCAGCTATAACGTGTGTGCAGACAAAAGGCTGGCCCATTTTGAGAGTGGAGGCAGACAGATAGCAATAGGGGCCTGGGGACCTGAAAATCGTTGGGCTTGGCTGGTATTCAGGGTGAATCAGGGCCAGTAGTACGATGCATGGGCCCGATACAGCTCAGGGGAGGGGGAGGGAGTGGCATGACTGGAATTAATTCCCTGTGATTGAGGCAATTGCCAAGGTTACTGCAGAGAATCAAACAGTGGAATGTCACAGGAAGTGTTGTTTTCAGAGGCACAGTATCCTTGGTCACAGCTCATACCAAGGAGATGCTAATGATAGCTTTATCCTGCATCTCTTTGAAAAACTCGGAAAAAGCTTTTCCCACGAGGCGAACCTCTTTCTTAGGTAAGAACCATCAGAGTCTTATTTTCAAAGGAGGTTTATCCAGCTCAGCCCTCTCAAGTATTAGGGGTGTTATACTGTAGGCACAGTAAAAAGACATGAGCAAAGAAACGTGAGACATGTATATCAAAACAATTCAATTCAAACAGACTTTGTCCAACCAAAGTCAGCAACAGTTGTGTTTTCCTAAATGAAAAATCCTGTCCTCTATGCTGCATCATTACTGTAGTGCAACCACGGGTAATATCGCCATGCTCTAGGTTTGTAAGGACCTAAGGAATTGAGTGTAATAACCATAAACCGAACCCATGGCAACGCAAGTAATTTCAGCCAAATGTAAATCAGATTGTAAACCTTGTGTAAACCAACTTTAGACCTTGAGTCCACTGTAAACACATCCCACGGGTCTCATCCAGTGGGACGCTGTTAGAGCCTTATGAGAGCTGTATTTAGTGATTGCAAACTAAATAGTTGTTGTATAATCTTTATTGGAATGATGAGGTGCTTCTACTATCCAATACAGTGGCGAATAACCATTTATGTATATTAATATAAAAATAAAATGATGTGATCCAATACAGCTGTTCTGCCATGAAGTCTTGTATAAGGCCTATAATGTTTATTTTTGACACTGTCAAACTAAGTTCAATTTGATTTCCAAGCTGCTAGCAACATAATGATTTTGTTTCCTGTCCGATACATTATATGTGCTCTGTGTGACATTTAGGTCAGCATCGGTCTAAGAACAATAAGGGAGAGTGATGGCAATTTAAAGAAACTTCTTGTAATGGGGTCATTTTACAGCAGCTGTGCATCAGTGCAATTCTGGGTAAATGTACATTCCATCAGGCCATGCAGCCCTGTTTCCAAGGAGCTTGGGCAATGATTATTGCTCTCTGTCTCAATTCAGAGTTCAGTAGGCAAACAGCAGCTGCTTACTCCCATTGTGCTGAGTACAGCCATACCACTAAGCCTGCCTATTCAAAGGACCATGTAGTTGCGCCATCCAATATATGCGCTGCTGTGACGCCAGGCAGGTAGCCTTATTTCCACCGCCTCGGCTTTGTAATGCACAATTAATGAGCCGTCTCACACGGGTTAGACGAGGCCTTTTAAATACTGAGGTACTTTCAAGAGCACTCTTATTTGGAGTCATGCGAGACCGGCCGTGCTAGAGGTTGAAATTTTATGGCGTTTTCTATTCGGGGCGGCTGTGTAGCGGCATCTTTATTGGAAGCCATGATCCAAACTCTTACCGTACTCTGTTGGGAAGGTTTTGATGAATCGTATTTGACTATCGAGGGCGGTCATCTCACGGCAAAAAGGTCACGCTTTCAAACCCAACTGCTGCCAGCTAGAGCTTTTTTGTGTTTTGAGATAGTGTGCTCTCTCCTGCTCCCCTGCTCTCTCTGTCTGTGTGGGTTTCCAACAAGCCAAAGACTGCAGAATGAAGGTTATAGGTAAATTGGAGACCATGAAATTGTCTGTAGCTGCGAATTTAAGTGTGTGGTTGTGATATACAGGTGACCTCTCACACTGCCTCTCGCCCAGTGTGTGCTGGAACCAGTGGGCAACCTCCGGGTCTGAGAAAATGAGCCTACTTCTCACTTGATTTATTACCTCAGTAAACATTGTAAACATGAGTTTATGGTTTCAACCGCTAGTTTCAAGTCTTCTTCAATGTTCATTTAGTAAATTATGGTCCCATTTAGAGTCAAATAGACCATAAAGCAGGGGATGCTTTGGGGCGGGGCTACCTTGTGATTGGCAGGTCTATATCATGGTGTTGTCCAGTCTGGGAGTTGTCCGTGTTTTTGTCTTTGAATTTTAACTCTTTCACAGTGTGTTTTCAGTTGATGAAAGTTAATTATAATGGTTTTGGTAGCCTAAAATGTGTTTTTCAGCGTTTGGTTGAACTTAGCTCCACTCTCTCGTGTCAATTCTGGTTGCAAAAAGACAACAAGATGACAACGGCCAAAAACCAAGATGGTGACAGCTAAAATGCCGAAGTCGAGGCTTCAAAACCGTAGTACACAAACCAATGGGTGACGTCACGGTGACTACGTCCACTTCTTGTTTACAGTCTATGGCTGCAATAAGCTCAAACCCCCCATGACCCTGAACAGGAGCGGGTCAGAGAATTAATGGATAACTGACAAGTGAATCAAACAACACATGTTTCAACATATAATGTCTAGATATGGGTTAAAGGGACATTCTCTTCTTGAGATTATAGCACTTGAGTTTTTCCTTTTGTAGTCCATTGTTGGTATCTGCAAAAACATGCATTATGTATATCCTGTATGGATTTGTGTCAGGGGGAAATGATATATGTATGCTCATGTAAAGGAATGGTGACTGGGGGGGAGGTGGGGGTTGAGTCTACAGTGGGAGGTTGTCTTGGACCAAAGGCATCTGTCTGGGAGTGGCTGTAATTGGCTGCAGTGTGGCGTTATCTCATTAATATGGAGCCCAGGGGAAGGAGACAGCCAACTTCCTCCCTCTGTGTTTGGTTGTTTGACTGTATCTCCATTGATGCTAAACGCAGTGCTCCCAGGGCACCCCATGCCTGTTGCCTGCTTCGTTAAAAACCAAGAAAATGAATATTAATGTCATCCAGATTGGAAGCTGCAGCAGCAGAAGGGGGTCGTCAGTCTAAAGGCTGTTACCGCCGATTTCTGGGTGTGCTTAATAGGGTCTATTCGGGAGGGTCCAATCCTGCAGGAAGGCACGCTCTATCAATATGCAAAGTGCTGTTGACACCTTATTTCCCTGTCTACAGGGGATCAGGGCACACGGTGCCCCTAATCAAATCACCAGACACATATGGAAAAACTTGCCAACTCTTAATCACTTGGAAACTTAAACATGTCCATGTTCTAATTCCCAGTAGCATGCTGCACGCACACTACAAGAAGTTTTGAGAGTGTAAATATATATTTATGGAGCCCACTGGCGCAGAGTGAAGCAAATTGACAAAACTGTGTGTGTGCATGGGCAGCCTTGATCTCGGGGAAGGCAGTAAATAGTGTCAGTAACCACCACAGTAACATTTATGACAGCAACCACTGCCTGTTTTCAATTTACTTGACACCAGTAACACCAGCGAGCGGACGTGTCAATTCATCCATGGATGTTAGTAAACAGCCGGAGACAGCGGCATCATACACCCTTTCTCCTGCCGGTGAACTTGCTAAAAGGACACAGATTAGATCTGAGGATCTCTCCAAACACTTCTGATTCTTTTCTGACTTATTAGCACACATTTGGAGAAGAGGCACAGATCCTATTAACTGCTGAAAAAACTGACTTTCCACACTTTAAAAGGAGTACTTTGACATTTTGGGAAATACTTATTCATTTTCATTAGTTCGACAAGAAACAGAATGATACTACTCTTATCTGTCAGCTAATTATGAAGCCACAGCCAGAAGACTGTTAGCGTAGCTTACCACGTCCTTCCTCTATTGGCCTTCTCATCTAACTCTCGGCAATGTGAATAAGTGTATTTCCCAAAATGTCTAATTATTCCCTAAAACATCCATTCATCCAGTGTGAATCTGTTTCACACTGTGCAGACCCACTGCCTCTGCACTCCAGTTCAACACTACAGTACAGTCAGCGCCTGAATTTTTCAGGGAGCAAAAGTGAAATGCATTGGTCAGGGGTTTTTAAAGAAGCTGAGCCATGTGTGAACTTCAGAAGATAAATTACTTCAATGAGGGGTGAACATCATCTCTAGCTCAAAGTCTCAAAAACTACTTTGCAATTTATTCTTTTTGTTCATTGCTAATGACAGAGAAAAATACGGTAAGGCTATTAAATAGGCGTTATCGGTCGCTATAAGCCCCATAGATGTGAGTCAATAGGGGCCTACTACAACCAATAGTAGGTTTTAATCATCTATTCACATGGTAGATCACCGAAAGAAAGTGTAAAAGAACAGCGACCTCTAGCGACCATAATAATTGAGACAGGAGCAGAAGCGGAAGTCAGGCGCTGTAGAAAACGTGAAACTCCAAATAGGGTGGATGTCAGAGGCGATGGATGGGACACAAAACACCCAGGAGACCAGGGTTCACCAGCCCGTTCTCATTCCCAGGGCACTGAAATATCGAGGCTTTGGCACGGCCGTCGGTGTTAGATACCAAAGCTTAAGGCACCCTTTAGCGCCGGTATGAGACGCACCAGGCTTTCCATTAACTACGATGTAAACACCTATCCGTGGCGACAGTAAACGCTCAGAGAAAGTGCACCAGGAGTGTGGTGATGTAGTTTAAAGAGCGTAAGAGACACACACTGTATAGGTGGGAGGGGAGGTGGATGGGTCCAACAAACACAGGGCTTTCATCCAGGAGACCACTGTTCATTTCTTGTGCATCATGTTGCAATCAGCTGTTCGTTCATGTCCCCTATTCACAACGATCAGCGTCATTTTCACTGTATAAATGTAGTAGTTTTAAGCCCAACCAAGTAGTTCTTTACTAAACCTAATTAAATGGTTTTGTTACCTAAACTTAAGTAAGTGGTTTTGTTTAATTCACAACATTAAGTATTTGTTACCTGCGACCGAAAAGTGACACCCAGGTGTCTGACAAAGCGTCAGTATGTGACGAGTTGGGATGAGAACGCGTTGGGTTCACATCCCATGTGAAACCAACATGTTGTTTTGTTGCCTGATACTAAAGAAGCGGTTTTATTTGTGTTCAAAACGTAACATTTCATGCAGTTTTGCAGTTTTAGAACGTGTTGCTTTTAAGTTTCGCTTTCCCTTTTACAAGGTAATAGGCGCGGTAGGTCCCTCCTAGACCCACAAACGCCTATTTAATGGGCTGATAACAGTCGAATCAGGTGCAGCTGGACAGTATTTGAACGTGTACACGGCATAAAAGGAGGCAAGAAAAAGTCTAATCATTTTGACAGAGGCAGAAAGAGAGCCATTGTTGACTATAGTATTGTTACATAATCAACTATAAACACCTCATCAAGGTTGAGTGAAGAGACTGCCCCCGAACTACTAATGTGTCAGTCCCTCTCCACCAGGCTGCTGTCTGTTAGCAATGAGCTGCTGAATTATTAATTATATAATACATAGAAGAGTCACCATGGGGAGCTGCCCTGTATCCTCCGAGCAGACAACCATAAAGGGACGTTCAAGGTCAAAGAAAATAGGTTTCCTTTGCCTACTATGTAAGGATAAAGACACTGGGAAATACCTATAATTGGTTTAAAACACAGCAATGTGGAAGGCTCCCCGGCACTACAGCCCCGCGGTCACATCGGCTCTTTTTCCAGTTGAATTTCAGCAGCATTAATAAAACTTCAATTAACCATCGGGGGTCCGTCTTCCGGCTCACCTTCCTAATCTAGTTTGATGGAAGCAGTTAAAGAATCAGCAGAGCCAATTTAAACCGCTCCCGCCTTAGTGGTGAGAGCGAGTATCAGATACTTGTAGCTAGAACAGTGATACCCTTTCACTGTCAGACAAGTCTGCATCATGCAGTGTCACACTTTCTTAACCCGGTATCTCTTTAGCTTCCCCAATAATTTGTAGCTCTATAAACACTGCCACATTGTAGACCTGATGTCACACTGGTTAATAGGATCTGACCCCCGATGGTTGAATTATTTAGGTGCTTTGAAGAGAGAAACCCAACAAGCCTCCCTAATTGATACGCCCACACACGAGCACACACACCGCTGTGAAAGGGGGAGCAGATCCCCGGCATTGCGGAGGCCTTTTGGGCCCATTGCCATTCTTCTCCCAGCAAATTGGAGGTTTTTAATGAGCGACCACCCCGTCTCTCCAACATTGTCTGCGGCACAGCTAACCACAGCTGGACTTTAGGGTCTGAAAGACCTTCTATTATGTTTCCTCAGTAAATGAGATGAACTGCAGTAATAGATGTTATTTCTATACCAGATCAGTTCTCAATTATAGGTTTCCTTATACTGTTTTTTTATTTTTACAAATCATTAAAGAGGACCTATTATGCTTATTTTCAGGTGCATACTTGTATTTTGGGTTTCTACTAGAACATCTTTACACGCTTTAATGTTCAAAAAACGTTTTCTCATATCAGCTTTGCTGCAGCACGTCTTTTCACCATGAAATCCATTTTTTTTTTGTCACTGCCTCTTATCAGGAGTACAAAAGCAGTTATTTACAGCAGTCTTGTGTAAATATTATGCCGATGTAAATATGTTAACGTTTTATTTGTATATGATGTCAATCTTAATTAGTTGGATCATATTTTGTATAGGCTATGTGTGTGCACACTACTGAAAAGATGCATAAACAGACGATGCTATGAGGAATGGGCTTTAGCATGAACTCTGGAATAAACTCTGGATATAACTTTTTAAATTTCTTAGTATTCTGAGAAAATGGAAGTTTTAATGATCCATCAAATGTTCTTAAAGAGGACCTATCATGCTTATTTTCAGGTGCATAATTGTATTTTACGTTTATAATAAAACATGTTTACATGCTTTAATGCTCAAAAATGATTTACTTTTCTCACTTATCAGTAGCAACAATGTGTTAATCTGCATTAATGTTTTGTCAAATTATTATATTTTTAACATGCAAATGGTCTATTATCAGTTTGAAGTTTCTTCATGGCAGATTTAAATGCATTGATCATATGATAGAAGTGTTAGAATTCACAAACCTTATAAGTTTTCACAACCATTAAATCATTCTGTTTTACAATGTCACACTAATGTGGAATTACTAATCAACACGAGCAACATTCTGCTAATTAGTTATTTAAGTTCAGCTCTTTTTGAATAGATTTCACTTCATTTTCCTTTGAAATTACTTCTTTCTTTTTTTAACAATTAACACATGAAACGAAGATACTTGCAAATGACAAGTTAATGCAAAATGTAAACCATAATTTAGGGTCTCAATTTTATCTCTTTGTTTGAGATATCTTTTAGGAGGGCTTAATGCAAATTTGTTTTACCGCCACTAATTTCTTTAACACTAAAGCTAGAGTGAAGATACCGGCATACAAAACTAGAAAACCTAATGAATCCACTGGTACCAACATGTCATACTAGCTTGGTGAGGAAAAACTGGCATGGCCATTTTCAAAGCGGTCCCTTGACCTCTGACCCCCAGATATGTGAATGTAAATGGTTCTATGGGTACCCACAAGTCTCCCCTTTACAGACATGCCCACTTTATGATAATCACATGCAGTTTGGGGCAAGTCATAGTCAAGTCAGCACACTGACACACTGACAGCTGTTGTTGCCTGTTGGGCTGCAGTTAGCCATGTTATGATTTGAGCATATTTTTGTTATGCTAAATGCAGTACCTGTGAGGGTTTCTGGACAATATCTGTTATTGTTTTGTGTTGTTCATTGATTTCTAATAATAAATATATACATGCATTTGCGTAAAGCAGCATATTTGCCCACTCCCATGTTGATAAGAGTATTAAATACTTGACAAATCTCCCTTTAAGGTACATTTCGAACAGAAAAAACGTGCGATTAATTTGCAATTAATCATAGACAATCATGAGATTAAATATGTTAACCGATTGACAGCCCTAGTTTTTACAAAATTAACCAAATCGCAGTTTTGGGACAAGTAGTCCCCTCTCTCAAGTTGGCTCCCCTGTAGAAGCTTAAATGTGCTGAAGCAAAATAATCATCTCATCAATAACACATCAATTTTGTTTGCCTCAGACATCACGCTGCAATTCTACTCCATCTTGCTCCTCCGGGGGTACCTTCAGAGCATTCGAAGGACTTGAAGGACGAGTGACCAGAGCAGCAACAATGAGCAGAAGGCCATTTGTGAGCTCCATGGTGCGTAGGTAATAACATAACAGCATAATTGCTACACTTTCTTGAAAATAATCTTTAAGTCTTTAAAGGGACAATTGCTCACAAATATCATACCTTGGCCAAAATACAGTGTACACATTGTTGTTTGGGCTGTTGTGATGGCTGTCATGGCTTTCATCTGTTGTCTGTGCTCTCGCAAAAATGGGAGTCAGGTGAGTTTTCAAAGGGCATCTGTTGTCTACTTTGGAGCAGACTTTTTCTGGTGATAAATAAATCTCACGTGGTCAATAAGAGGAGAATTTTGTATCTGTCAATCTTTACTTCACTCATCTATTCACACTGTTCTGTACTTTATAACCACTTAAAGCACTTGAGAAAGTTTCTAAAGTCACATCTGTTGTTTATCAAGTTTTAACACTTAAATGTAAAACATAACCATTTCTGACCCGGGCCCATTTTTCCTACTTATTTACCAACATAATCAGTTTTGACCCAAATCTCATAAACTGCTTCACTACAGCGACTTTATGCCTCGCTTGCCAGTTCATGCAGCTCCCCAGCACTCTCCCAACAAGGGCCAATTGCTTTAACATTTCTATGTTTTACTCCTCAGCGGCCATCTGCTGCTGTCTGTTTACACGTGGCACTGTGCAAATTAGTTCAAAAATAAATAGCGGAAATTGTCACTGCATATATAAACTGAAAATGTCTCATTAGAATAAGTGTGTCAGCGTGTGTCAGCGTGTGTCAGCGTGTGTCAGCGTGATGGACGTCACAAAACTTCTGCAAACCTCCTCACAGAATGTCACAATGTACATTCATCTATTAACTTAGCATCTGCAGTAGTAGGTATAAAGCTAAATAAATAAATTTGTGATCTTGAGAACACAATAATAAAGCATTAAAAAACTGGAGCCAGAGACTCCTATACCAAATATATGTATATTTTATTAACAATGCATGAAATAAAAGACTTGTCTCAAAGCAAGGGAGTTTCAACAAAAGGCCAAAATACAGACCCTAATAAAGGAGGGATGGATAGAGTTAATACATAAAGCAAATCAATAAATGAACAGACAGAATAAAATAAACAATGTGGGGCTAGACTGCACTATCGGAGAGGTTGGTGTAGAATTATGCTTATAAAATAGGAAACTGTTGCAAAATATGCAGGTAAATTATGAATAAATGTCTATCATATATATTTTTTCTACATCGTTTCTATTGAGATAAAGGCTAGGCCTTTGTTTATGTATTTTTTCTATATAATTTCACATAAAACTTTTACGTTCATTTTACACTCAAGCTCTTTTAAAATGACAAAATACTTTTCATTTGTCAAGTAATTCACACAGAAGTACTAAGTAAAGTTACCAGAAAACATGCTATGCCATGATCTATATTCAGAATTACCTATCGTGATAGAAGATTTTGGTCATATTGCCCAGCCCTATACTACACAAGAACTATTTTTTTTTTTTTTAACAAAAGCTGAATATCGAAGCTGTTCTACAACACTCAAGCCAAGGTGTCTCAAACCACACAATAAAGCACACGTGCACGACGACTTCTCCCCCACTCAGTCCCCCCTTTAACGCAGCTAAAAGCCCCACAAGAATGACTCCAACATAAACCCAATGGATTAGTTAAAGGCACACTAAACTCTAACACATCTGGGAAAAAACAGTGTTTGGCTCTCTAGTAGTGTCTTTGAAAAGAAACAGAAGAACACTAATATAGAAAAGGAAACTTTACAAGAAACAAATAAATAATGTACCTTGCTCGACTGGAACACAATCTCCTCCCCCAGTCGGAAACATGTAGGTGACTGAAGAAGGCGAGATTAGAGCAAATATGATTAAAAAAAGATCAGCCAATAGGAATGCTCTCTCAATGAAATGACTTGTGATTGGCCAAAGTCTCCCGTCACGGGCTAGATTTTCTAAAACAGAGCCATGAGGAGGAGCAGAAGTCTAGTTATCTCTGAGAAACACTTGAATTACAATATGCTGAAAGGTTATTATGGAATTTTTGCCCAATGATGCCAAAAATATATACTGACTACTGCCACTTTAAAATGATTAAAATCTATTTGAAAACATCTCTGATCTGCTTGTTTCTTAAGCAATCACTCCAAGTTTTAGTCCCTCACCAAACATGAAGAATCTAACAAATAACACATTTTAAAAACAATTATTCAACACATCTTTAATTTAATACTATGAGCTAAAAGAAATATGTCATGGTTCAACAATTACACCATTTAAATCATGCTTTTAAACATTTTTAACCAAATCAAACACCAAAAGATAAAGGCATGTGTGTCTCTATACAGGTAAAAAGGCCCAGGTGAGCTTACTGCCCCGTTTTATAGAGAGTCCTCCCTGGGTCCTAGTACTAGACTATCTCTTCACTTCCCTTCCACATAATGATGAATGATTTGTATAATGGATAAAAGCTGTATGTATTCTAATAAATTATTTGATAGTGTCAAAGAAAATACAGCAGATCAACTCCGCACTAAGAGGCCTGAGACTTCACATGCTGTTCCTTCATTACCATCGGTCATGGTCATGTTTTTGTTTTAGACAATTCATCTTAATTTTTTGGAATGGAAACACTTCCTGTCGATACAAACACAGAGAAGCCAAAGGGGGGTCTTGCAGCTGTCAGTTTGTCCAGCAAGGTAAGGGTGATTTAATGCTCCCTCCATGTGCCTAATCATGTAAAACACACAGACATGGTGGTGATTTGTTGGCTGCCAGTTTTCCCCACGTGCACATCCAGAGTGAGCCAGTGGATGGATCGGGCCAGCTGGATGGCTCAACGTCCACTTTCACTTTAAAGCCATTTCAAATCAGGAGACGCTTCACTTAAAGTGGACAAATACATTTATTACATGATGCAGTCTTTGGCGATTAGACCCCGATGTGACGTAGTCATATTAAGGGTGCTAGTGATAGTGAAGAAGTGAAAAGACTTGGCTGAAGATCTGGATGATAGGATGTGGATTTCTGATGAGCTAAGAGGAAGTTGGGTGCTGGATGTGATGAAGACTGGAGGTGAACGGGGAGGAGGAGGGTTGTGATCGTGGCTGAAGCTGGTTGGTTTAACTTAAGAGTCAACGCCCGTAGTCAGCTGACGGAGTAGAAGTCGCAGAGCGAGAGACGGAGAGATTTCTGAATGAATGAGAGCGTAAAAAGAGTCTTCCTGACTGAATGTCACGTGTTGGAGAGCAAAACAGCCGACGACAGACAGGCAGACTGGTGCAGTTCAATGATTTGATAAACAAAAGGCTTTACAATCAGAGTCCAAAAAGCTGGCAGGTAACAGGCAAAACAAACTAGAATGACGAAAGACGAACAGATCAAGAACAAAGGAACTGAGGTGGTATAAATAGTGACAATGCTGCTCCGGAGCAGGTTATGTTCAAGATAAGAGATCAACTTGTATAAAAGCACCGCCTTCTGACCAATCAGAGCTCGATGCGCAGATCGTATGATAATATTACACAAATACAAAGAAGTTACCGTCCTAATCCAGTCTAAAAACAACACAGTTTAAACTGACATGCAGGAAGGACAGCTGGATTTATGCTGTATGTGTTTACCGCGTTGAATTATGTTTTTAGATTTATTTTTTTACTTTCTCTTGAGTCCGTTTCACACCGCCGGAGACGGGGACGCAGCTGAAAGAAGGTTGAAGTTGTCAAACATGCCACATTCTTGTTAATGTGTGTAATGAAGTGAAATTCAATCAACCATTGCACTTTTAAAAGCTATTTAAATCTAGACGACTAAACTTACTTAATTTAATAAGTCTGTTAATTTACGCATTCACACATCAGGAGTTTTTCCCTTTGCCAGCTGTCCTTTCTGCATTTGGCAGCTTCAACTGTGTTACTTTTAGTCTCTGGATTATGAGTTTAACTTCTTCGTATTTGTCTGATATAGTTCGCTCTTCCTTTGTAAAATGTGCCGCTCTGCCTGCAAGTCTGTGGACTCGTCCATGTCTGTGATTGGTCAGATGCTGCAAACCCGTCCCGTTCATGTGAACGTGCTCACAGCCAGATGGAGAAACCCGGGGTTGATTTACTGAGTTGATAACCAGCGTCGTAGGACCGTTTAGCGGGATCTCGTTTGTTAGGGTTAGTTAAGCCAGATAAACCATCGTACAGGCCTCTGGTGAGCAGGAGATGAGGTGAATTCAAGACTAATGACGGATGAATAAAAAAAGGCAGGAAAACAGGAGGTAAAACCAAACATGACACAAAAGGAGAGAGACTTTCAAAATAAAACAAGAAACAAAAGGTAACACTTTACAGGCCCGCAAATTTCATGGTAATTAGGTGATAATTAGCAATTAACCTGTAACCAAATTACCCCAATATTTACCTCAAAATGTATCAAAAATTACCTTATTATAAACATTATTTGATAATCATATTCTGCTACTTCCCAATAGCTGGTAATTTATTCAATACAATTCCAGGAAAATAATACAAAGTTAATTGATGTGTTTTATTTCCATGTCTGCTGGTAAATAAGTTTTAAATTATTTGCTATTTTAGCAAATAATTATTAAATAATGTTTATAATAAAGTAATTTTCGATACATTTTTAGGTAAATACCGGGGTAATTTGGCAGTAATTCCAAAGAAATTTCAAATAGGTTACTTGCTAATTATCACCTAATTATCATGAAATTGTGTTTTGTTTGTTACTGAAATAAACTAGAACCAAAACCCAGGACCATGACACTAAACTTCTGCTAAACTTCATTAATCCAGGCCTGTCTTTGTGTTTTTGCTTTGTTGTTATTTTAACGGAAATTATGGTGAATAAAAAATACCAATCCGTTTCATTTGCTAGCAGTTCCAAAACACTATTGGAAAATGTCATATTAAATTACTCTATTTCCTCATTCACAACATCTCTTACTAAAAGGCAGGAAAAGAGTATTCAATATAGGCTCTATATACCTACACAAATATACTATGAAGTGTGCAATGTGTGTAATATTTCTGTCAGTTTCACTGAATGCTGGAATTTACAACATTCTCCGTCTTCTCAAATTTAACCCAGACATGCTTGTCTCTCGTCTATAAACATTATCTTTATGAATCTTCATCTAGTATGTGCCCCTTTATAGAACATACAAGACAACCTGATATTCAAGTTATCAGGAGAATACTATATGCAGCCCACATTAGAGGTCAATCTCTCAAGTTGACCTCAATAGTGAGGAGCAAAAGAAACGAGAGTATCAGGGCTCTCATCCATTAGCCTGCAGGTACAGAAATGCAGATATTTTTACGCATTTTCTGTCTACTCCGATTGAACCGATCCACATTTAACCGAAGAAGTCAAGAACGAATCTAGTTTTATATTCTAGGTTCGTGCCAAGTGTGAATATGTATGAGAGTAAGTATAAGAGTTACGCACTCAAACTCCATTGTTGTCCGTTCATGTAAAGTAGTGTGAAGAGCCGGGTTCAAGAGCAGGTACATTCAAAAGATGTTTAGAGTACGGACGATCCCATCTCTCTTTATCCATCTCTATCTATATCCATCTACATACTGCATATGTTTGCACAGAATAGAAATACTGACGGATACTGTGAAGTTAATTAACACGGATGTCATTTCTGACAGGAAAAACAAGTGCTGTAGTTATGAATGTTTCTGTTAATGTTCATTTGTTTATTTTAAAAGAATCCTCATTAGCTGATACCAACGATGGCACCAGCTCGTCTTCCTGGGGTCCCAAATCAAGTACATTACATTCATCACACACATACTATAAACAACATCATATTTATATCACTTTTAGCCTCAAAGCCCATCATCAGGGAAAAAGAACACGAACCATACATGACCAACACTGGACTATCGATCAGCTGCGCAAGTAATGTATTCTTAGATGGTATTTGAATTTGTAAGAGGATTGACGGATGTAAAGAGGACAGCTAGTGATTGATGGCACGGTAAATGACCGTCTTTTTTAAGGCATTCGACTTTGGGTGAGGTAACATGATTTGACATCCCTGCATTTGGTAAATGTGACTGTATAAAAACTCGGGTTTAGTAGAATAAATGCTGTTACTAAAGAATGTGACTGTACTTAAAGTGGCAGTAGGCAGTAGTATATATTTGTGGCATCATTGGGCAAAAATTCCATAATAACCTTTCAGCATATTGTAATTCAAGTGTTCTGAGAGACAACGAGACTTCTGCACCTCCTCATGGCTCTGTTTTAAAAAAATCTAGCCCGTGACGGGAGACTTTGACCAATCACAGGTCATTTCATTGAGAGAGCGTTCCTATTGGCTGTGCTCCGGTCATGTGACTGGAACTTGCCGTTCCGTCAACAGATTTTACAATGGTGGCGGTGTCACAAACTTTCTCATTTTACAGCTGAACCATGCACTACAAGATGATTCTGAAAACATCTGAGGCAATAAATAGGCATTAACGTAACATAATATTGATTCAGATGGACAGCAGACCTCAGATCAGCTCTGACTGCATGTTTTCCTCCGGTCTGTGAAATCTTGCAGATGCCGTTAGGAGCACCGGAGGCACATGATTTTTTTCAGGTTACCTGTTTCATGTACTACTGTCACGATATAGCGTTTTATAAAAATAACATTTTTTTAATCATATTTGCTCCAATCTCTTTAAGATTTAAGGCGAGTCTTTTCTCTACTGGTAACCATGATAGTTTATGACGCATAGTGTCTGTATTAGTTTTTATGTGGCAATGTAAGACTAGTCTTGCAGCTCTGTTTTGGGCAATTTGTAATTTCATGAGAAAAACTTCTAGGTACAATATGTCTGGTCTCAGCACGGGCACCCTGACCGGTCTGCAGCTACGCAGCCCCATACGCAACAAACTGCGATGCACTGTGTGTTCTGACACCTTTCTACCGGAACCAGCATGAACTTTTTCAGCAATTTGAGCTCCAGTAGCTCTTCAGTTGGATCGGACAACACGGGCCAGCCTTCACTCCCCACGTGCATCACTGAGCCTCGGGTCTGACCCTGTCGCCGGTTCACCGGTTTTCCTTCCTTGGACCACTTTTGGTACGTAGGTCCTGACCTCTGCAGACTGGGAACATCCCACAAGAGCTGTAGTTCTGGAGATGCTCTGACTCAGTCGTCTAGCCAGCACAAGTTATCCCTTGTCAAAGTTGCTCACATCCTTACGCTTGCCCCTTTTTTCTGCTTATAGCACAAAGTTCAAAATGTTCTCTTGCTGTCTCATATATCCCACCACTGCCAGGTGCCATTGTAACGAGATAATCAATGTTATTCACTTCACCTGTCAGTGGTCTTAATGTTATGGCTGATATATATATAGGGTTTTGCGTGCATATCTTTATGCCACGATCAATTGTCGACACCTCATCCAATGCTAATGTGTTCATTCTGACTGCAAAGGGAGTATTTATGGATGTTTAAATCAGGATTGGAAAAGGTTAAACTTTGCTGGGGTGTGAGTCGAACAAACATCAAACAAATGAAATGTCAAAGTTGGTACCCGTGAACAAATGAAATGTCAGGGACAATACCTTGGCCCAAGCCCTCCATCACCTGGCTCATCATCTCCAGGCATTCATATTTGTAGTCAGACATAAGAGGGCAGCCCAAATAGGCTTTCTCTCACTGAGCTGACCTATTAGCACCCCATTATTTGAACTGCTGAATGAAAAGTGCCAGGGTCCCCTTCTTCAACCTCGCCGCAGAAAGTTAAGGTCACAAAGTAAAAATCCTCTGGTACTTTTTTCTCCGACCTCTGGCTCCCGACTCTGCTGTCTCCCGTTTCCTCTGCCTGGCACGGAGCCTCGATTGCTCCCAGTGTGGACATTCTCCCATGCACCAACTCTGACTATCAAAACAACAGTCATTAGGCAAATTTGCTTTGGTGCAGGATTACGTTAATTATCATGGAATTATCACTTCATTAAAGCAGGCAGAGATAAATTATCTCTGATGAAACGAATGCAAAATGAGGAAATAATGATCAGGCCCAAAAAAAAGAAAAAGAAAGAAAAAATGAAGAGACTACTCGTCGAAGGAAATCAAGTCATTGTGTTGCAGAGAGTCGGTCCCTGAGAGGCATTGCAGCACAACGTGACAGAGCAAGTGGGTTTCCACAGAGAGGATGAGGACCACCCACCCTTTCACCCAATGCAGTGCAATTTCCCTCCCCAAACCTCAATAGAGCCCGTTCTTCTCCCAGCAAATTGCAAGTATCATTAATCATGCCAAATACCATTTTTAATGAATGTCTGCATCAGCTCAGCAACGCTCTTTGTTTCTGGGCAAAAGGCTGCGGCGCTGCAGCAGGACCACAGTGAGACTTTGAGAACTGTACTGATGATTTTTTTTTTATTTCATGGTCACAACCTCACCGCGGCCAGGATGACGTGTGATTGCTTACAAAACAAAAATGATTATAATCTTTGCTCATTTGTGAGGGCAAAACTTGCACTGATAGTTATTTATATGCCAGTTTTAACATTGAATAAATAATGGAGACAACCTTGTTTTGAGAGGACTATGGGAAACATAAATCTAAAGCAATAATAATAACCTGTCTCTTGCTTGATTTAATGAAAGATGAAAAAAGTTTTGTCACACCATTAGCTCTTTTCCCATGATCTTTTTAAAGGTGCAAAAACAAATAAAACACAGCGTTCAGATATTCTTGTCCCCAGTCTTTGTTTTTGATGATCTAAATCACTGCAGCAGAAGGACACTGGTCTCTGCTTGATTTATAATCATTAAAACAACCCTATTTCTATGGTAACATTACAGAGTGGCAGTTGTTCCACTGCTTAGCAATATCAACTGATGTGCAGTATGTAGCATGTAAGAAATAAAGTATTCCTATTAGGCTTCATTGGGAGAAAATACTGTGGGACAATCGTGGGGGAAAACATAACCACGAATTACGCTCGACCTTTTATCTCTTGTATAATTTATTCATGCACTCATTCATTGTTTTGTAGCTAAAAACAACTGTGTTTTCCCTGCTTGATACAGCAGGTTTGATTATATATTTGCTGCATATTTTCAAAGCCCGAGACTGTAATTTGATGTCATCTTGTCTTTCAAATTGTTGCCCTGCCAACTGAAAAAGCTTTTGTCTGAATGGAGCGTTACATTTTGGTGATATGAGGGGGGGCTAGAACAATTCCTGTCTCTTGTTGCCTCAATTACTGTTTCCAAATGCATTGAAAAGACATTTATTAGCATCTAGTATGTCATGCAAAAGGCAGCAAACCTTTCTCTGACAAAGGATGTAGGGCCCTCTAACCAATGCTACTGTTATTAATATTTCATTTTTACTTAACAATATGCTTAATTTCATTTAATTTCCTTTTTTATGTAAATACATTTATCTATTATTATTTTTTATTATTATTATTATTTCATTTTTTATGTAAATATATTTATTTATTATTTTATTTGTATTTATTAATTATCATTATTATTTCCTTTTATGTAAACATATTTATCTACTATTTTATTTTTATTTTGTCTTAATTATTATTTGTATTATTACATTTTTAATGTAAATATATCTATCTATTATTATTTTTTATTATTATTTCATTTTTATATAAATAAATGTATCTGTTATTTTATGTTTTTTAATTATTATTATTATTTATTTAATTATTTATTTATTTATCTATTTATTTAGACGGTACAAATCAGTGTTAAATGCATAATTGTTAATAAAAACAACACGGCAGCTAAGTGACTGTCGAAGAAAGATCCTAATAACCCAATAACCTTCTCTTTTCCATTACAGCAGCCGGCTGTACACGGTGCTGATCTGGGGACTTGATGAACTGCACCACTGAAGCTGTAATATAGACTCCACTAAACCCCTTAAGGACCTCCTCGTAATGGTGGCACACTGTTCCATAAAAATGCTAGTTTGCTTTGGAAATTGAGGTGCAGGTTCATTAGAAGCCGTCCTGTTGAATTTGAGAAAAAAGTTCCCAAGTGAGTCGGCGAGTGAGGCCAGAGGAGTCACGGGGGAGTTTCTATAACGCACACACGCACACACTCTTTGCGGATCCGCGGTAGGTTTTTACCCGCTCTCCGTCTCCTGCGGTGTTGGTGGTATCACCCGGGCCTCCATTGTTAAACCTCACACCAGGTTACTTCATGAGGTCACGTTAAACAAAGACACGACCTCTCCAGGGTTTTCTATGACTATCTAAAAGCAGTACATCGCTAGAATGAACTGCGTCGGCTCGGTAAGCCGGAATACAACTTTCCAAAGAGGGCAAAATACTTTTTCACATCAATTTTGAATTCAATCACCAGCACTGAAGTTTGCACAGTTGAAATGAAACCATTGGGAACAGTAAGAATGGAGTTTGACAACAAAAATATGATCAGCACAAAATTGCACCGGAGACGCCTTGCATGCATGGTAAATCAAAAAGTGTTGGTAAATCTACAGCCATTGTATGCCGAACTAGAGGATTTAAACGACACAATACTCACAGCATGGAGATATATACACTGCTGTGCTGACTACCCCGGTGTCGAGTAACAAATTACATAAACCACCCACAAGAAATCTGTGAAGATGTATTTGTGATGATGCAGCTACTCGCCACCGTGGCCAGAGCGCTTTCACTCTCTCTATTCCGACGCTTCATTTCATGTTCTGCCTTTGTGTTGTGGAGGAATCTGTCTCCAACAATTTCTACAACTTAAGGCTCAACAAAAAAAGCGTGTCCAATTTCTTCCACCAGCTGCACTAGAAGCTACACACACCTGTAGTCAAAGCTCCAGGCGATCCGTTCGCTTTTGTTCAGAGATTTAAATAACATAGAGAACAATAAGTAGCGTGCTCTCTGCACACCGTTCCAATTTCAGCTCTCTGAGTAATCTCTCATTCTTCTCTGCAGAATAGTGAAATCCATTCAACCCCTTTTTTTTGTCACTGCCTCTTATAAGGAGCACAATAGCACTTATTTACAGCAGTGTTGTGTAAATATTGTGCATATGTAAACATGTTAACATTTCTTTTGCATCTGATGTCAATCTTAATTGCAGTATGTATGCACGCTATGTGTCACTGTATAGGCTATCAAAAAGATAGATAAACATCTGATACTCCCTCACGCTGAATGGTGCATTAATACCAAAACTAAATTTAATTGATAGGCAAACGTCAAATTCAATCAGAGAGGTTTCAGTGACTGAATTGACCTGGTCACATTCAATTTGTTTCAATCTATAAATGTTCATAATTGTATTAACTGTATTCTACGGAGCCTCCCCAAGACCCCTAGGAGAATTGTTTTATTAATTCATGCCCTCAAGTTGGTAACTCGTTCCCTCGAGTTACTTCATAGTGCACTTCCTCCAATCATTCCTGACAGACCACGCATTGCTGATGTTCAGAGCCCCTCTAGATGATGTACTTCGGTAAAGTTGGAAAGATATTGACAGATTTAAACTTCCTGGATCAATAACTCATAACAGAAACGTTGTTAAAACACAAACGAGGGCTCTTTCTAACCATAGTAAGGTAGACAACGAGCTACAACTTCATTTTAAATCACAACGAGCCTGCAGTCCTCCGAGCTGGACACGTAACATTGGTCTCTATGTGCAGCCGGCTGAGAGGCGAGAGGTCATGGACAAGGTGCAACGCCGAAATGAGATGCTGCAGAAATATTCAATAACTTCAGTATTATACACCGTGGTACCACCAGAATTACTTCACACATCAATAGTCTCCTCATAGTTGTACTACAACACTTAAATTGAAAAAAATATGTTTTTGCATAATTTTGGTGAATTTTTAATGGGAAAAATATATATCTTTCCAACTCTACCGAAGTACATCATACGCCTCTGATGGGAGATGATCTATTTATAGAAGACATGCATGTCACACAGTTTTGATAACATGAGGTCTTCAGCTTTCAGAATCTGTAAACCAACTGTTTGTTATCCAAACTATGTCTTATTATGAACTATTTTAATAACAAAGTTTTACGGAAATAAACTTTTTCGATATAAGAAGTTGTGATCAAAAGAGCCACAATCATTTTCTCATAAGTCATAAAAGTGTCATAAGGAAACTAGAAATTCTGAGTTTTCCAATCCACCTAAACTTTCTATAAATTATGTAATTTACCGTATTTATCAAATTTATAGTCTCAGTTGTAGGAAAGAGTAGTAGAATATGTGCAGTTGCATCATTATCCATGGGGAGTTTTATTTAGATTTTATACTAGATGAGAATAAAAATCTTATTTTTTTCCCTTTATTGCATCTCCATGGTAATGTAGTTTAGTTTACTTACAATGGATTCATATTCCTTAGCTTCTTACCTTTCAAAAGAGACCAGTTATATGCATCTAAGCCTCATGGTTGAGGAGCTAGTCCTGATTCATTTTGGGTATTTATTTCAGGCGTTTTTCCGAGGACTAGGGCTTAACAGGCTGATATGTTGAGATTGCTTCAATATAAATATCATATTATGATCTACAGGGTTACTTAAAATGCTGTGGTAGGATAGTTTAGCATAAATCTCCATTGATTCTGTTGGTCACAGGAATAAAGCTGAATCACTTTCTCAACATTTTGTGTTAGTAATAAAAACAATAATGAATAATTTATAATTGTTAATAACCAATATTTTTCTGGATCAGATGTTACTCATTTTATTCTCTACTGCTGCTGCAGCACATAAAAAAAAACAAAACAAAAAAACAGCCTTGTTCTGTCACAATGGGACATCACAGGGAAATTAATTAGGTGACATGCAGGACAAAACAAGTGTTTTTTATATATTCCAGCTGCCAGCCTTTTATCTTCCCACTGTTTAAATCACTTTGTTTGCTCTGCCAGCGGTGAAATATATCTTTCTTTAAGGCACCACAGGCCTTTTGTACAAATGTCTCTGAGCCACATAGATCACAATAGGTAACTGGTTATACGCAGGGCAACGCTGCAATGGGAAACTCAACACTGTAATTGTCAATAGCATATCAACGGAATTGAAGCAGAAGTATTGAAGTTGAAAAGAAAAACAATCTTTTTTAACAGGTAAGCAAGGTCACAGGAGGGAAATCAATAACGTTGTTTTGCAATATATTTTATGACACTTTTTTTTTATCACTGACAGACACATTTTTATTCTCCTCTATGCTGTCGAAGTTGTGTTGGGGAAGGAATAAAAGCTGGGGAACCATATCTTGTATACGTGTTTACAGTCATTTTTGCGGTTGAGCTGACAGCCGCCACGGTTGAAATTTATGTTCAGACGGTTACTGTCTCAACCTCCCAGTTCTAAGTTGCTTAAACATGACATAAAGTTATTTAACTAAAAGGCCCTAACACACCTGACAGCTGACCTCAAAGAGCGAATTTCGCTGCATGGTCGACTCAGTTGTGACTGATCAATCCTGAGAGAAAAAAACAGCCGTAAATACCACCATTTGCCAGCTAACACGCGCACAGGGTGAGAGAAATACTCATCATGTGAAACTCATAGTGGGAAGACAAGTCAAACAAATTAACCTACCGCTCCACTTTGATCGTGTTTAATCTGTATGCTCAAGAAACCATTGTCAGCTAAATTGTCAGCTTAATAGTCATAAATGGCGTCGCCAGCCAGTGGTCTTTTACTTGCAGAGGAAGAAAAGAAAAAAGGCAGATGCAATAATAAGGAGGAGAGGCACTGAATGGAGGAAATCACTGGTTTACTAGCCAGTCAGACAGCTCTCTCTCATTGACTGCCTCCACTGACAGTTCAATTCAACATGTTGAATCGGCCGAATGACTGCTGATGAGGGCCAACTACAGCCAACAGTGTCGGACACACTGCAGAAGCTGGTGTGTAATGGCTCTAAAGTGCTCATCTTCATTCACCATTAGCTCAGTGCTTGCAGAGTATTGAGCTCTACAGGCCTGCCTAGCAAGACATACTCACTGTTGCATTCCTCTTCACCTGCACATATATATACAGTAGTGGAAGTATTATTTCCCCTGGCACTCCGTATGAAAACGAAGGGGCAGAGAAAGGAGCACTGAACCGTGTAAACTGTACAGCTGCTCGCTTGAAAACATTATGTTGTATAGTAGCAGAAAAACAAAGAGGTTGAAATCAATATGTCATCAAATGCATAGTAGATGATCAATAACGCGGGTTAAATCGAGTTACAGTATGAGTCACGCAGATGCAAAGAAAAAAAAGGTGTTGCTTGTGTTGGAAAACGTTTTTTATTTCTTCAAACTACTGTAAGGTTATTGTCAAAAGATCACAAAAACAACAGCTAGAAAACACTTGAGAAAACAAAGACCTCTCACTCCTGCGAGGTGTTTTTGAAGATATTGCATATTTTAGAAGACGACTCTTGTCTCGTCTGCGAGCACACCTCAGTAACCATGAGAGCTGACATCTGAAGTGACGTGCTCTTTTGGGTTTTTTAGCTTTTCACAGCACATTCTGGTCTCACTCTGGACTGCGATCCATCTTTCTGAATTACTGGAGCAGTGGAACAATTGATCCAATATTTTTAGTCCCCTGCATATTCCTGTAAAAAGCTTCATTCCACAGAGACAAAAAATATAAATTTGAGATGGACTCAAGAAATGGATTAAAATGGTTTGAAACATTCGGCCTCATGCAGCAACATTTCACTTAATTTTCTGTTAAGATAAGTCAACTTCAGGTGCACCTGCTCTCACCCAGGTGTGCTGAATGATGAATCCCACTTGATCATAAATTGGAGGCCTGTGGCTGTTCATTATTAACATAGCTAACCATGCCATGTGCAAATACTCTGCCAAAGAATGGGAGAGGCGCCACCGAAAAAAATGCTGTAAGAAGAAGAACTCAGACAGACCGACAGATTGATCGATCTCAAATTGGGAAATTTAAACAGTAGTAGTGAAATTGAAGTACTGCTAAAAAAACGTAAACATGATTTTCCAGAGCGTCAGTACTGGTGTTGGAGGAAAATCAAAAGCATCGGAGAGTGTAGTATGTACGCCAGAAGCTGAACACACTCAATATCATCCAAGGGTTTTATAGACTTAATTGGGATCAATGGACTGATAGATTTCTTTAGTCCACAAATGCAATTATCCAATCATTATAATTATTCTAAAACATATAATAATATAAAATTTGATTATAATATATTTATGCATTTTTTTTATGTTCCTCAAATTTAATTTTTTTGTTTCCTTGTGTTGGACAAACAATTTGTGGACTGTGAAAAATTATTGATTAAATGATTTAATCACGATTGTCCATAGTTAATTGTGATTAATTGTACATTTTTTATCTGTTCAAAATGCATCTTAAAGGGAGATTTGTCAAGTATTGAATACTCTTATCAACATGGAAGCGGACAAATATGCTGCTTTATGCAAATGTATGTATATATTTATTATTGGAAGTCAATTAACAACAAAACAATGACAAATATTGTCCAGAAACCCTCACAGGTACTGCATTAGGCATAATAAATATGCTCTAAGCATAACATGGCAAACTGCAGTCCAACAGGCAACAACAGCTGTCAGTGTGTCAGTGTGCTGACTTGACTATGACTTGCCCCAAACTGCATGGGATTATCATAAAGTGGGCATGTCTGTAAAGGGGAGACTCGTGGGTACCTATAGAACCCATTTTCATTCACACATCTGGAGGTCAGAGGTCAAGGGACCCCTTTGAAAATGTCCATGCCAGTTTTCCCTCGCCAAAATTTAGTATAAGTTTGGAGTGTTATTTAACTTCCATCGCGAGTTTCACATGATACCAGTATCTTCACTCTAGCTTCAAAACCGAGCCCGTTACAAACTCCAAAAGATCGATATCGTTAATGGCGTTAAAACTAATTTGCATTATTATCGAGTTAACTTTGACAGTTTTCATATCTTGGTAAGAGTGCTCTCGACAGCTCGTAAAATATTCTCTTACCTAAGAGTAGAGCAAAAATAAGAAAACATTGGTGAATCCCAGAAATCAATGTGTACTAAAAAAAATAAGAACAAAAAGTGGATATGAACAAAATATGAGGAAATTTGTTCACTTGTTCCTTCCTGCATGAGGCCCATTGTTTTCTGTTTTCTGTCACTCCGCTGCCCTCCAAAAGGGCAGAGAGGTCAGGAAGCGTACCTGTGCCTGGGTAAAATAAATCATTGCCAAGCGGAGAGTTTAGGTCAAATAATCACCCCTCCGATAATGCATGTCCGTGGAGAGGGCTGCTGAGATTCATTGCTGTGCTCCGGCTGACAATAATGGAGGCTTTCAAAGGCCACAGTCTTTAATTTCTAGTCCCCGCTATCAGCGTTTTTATCCTCCAGAGAAGGGGGAGGTCAACTGCCCCTGTTCCCCAGCCCCAGCGCCAGCATCCTGGGCATTAAGGGCTGAGAGAGGTGGCTGAGGTCAGGCTGAGATTGCTGCTGGAGACGACAGGCTGAGGGGTCCTGGGGCTCATCGGACCCTTCTCAGACAAAGAGGCTTCACAGAGCAGCTCCCAGGTCAGTCTTATCAGGGCATCACTAATGGTTATGATATGATCTGTCTAGCATCACTTCCAATTAAAGCCGGCTGGGGGAATGCGGCTGCTCCACCATCTCACTCAGTGATGTTCGGTGAATGTAGACTATTGTTTGAGCCGCTCATCTCAGTGGCGATCAAAGCTCCATTGTGACGACCACAAAGGGAGGTGGCCACTGGCCAGGCCTATTAGATATGTAGTTGTGGTGGAGAGATGGAGAGAGGAGGCTAATCAGTCTTCTTACTGATAGCAGTGACCAGCCCACTTCTCACTGTGACAAAGACTCTTCAATACAATATAAAGCTATAACAAAAGGTTATTCTTCTCGCCTTTCGGTCAGGAAAAGTACGTCCCTGAGCGTCTTCATAATTCCTACAAACTTTCTCCGGCTTCGCACTATAGTCTCTGAGCTAATATCTCATTCTTAGAGCTTGCCACCTTCAAATGACTTGTGACCGCAGTAAAGCCGCAACAGAGGCAAAGTCTGAACTTACTTGTCATCCACAGCGCAGAGCAAAAGCCGGCGTCCACCTAGGATCAAAAACTCCGTCCAGGCCCGGACTGAGAGCGGTGCAGATGTGGTGTGAGGACACACGCAGGGCGAGGCGAGCCCAGCTCTGGGCCCACTTCATCTCTCTCCAGCAGCGATGCTAATCGTCTTGTTTAAAGGTGTGGATCTGTGGAACAAACCATTATCCGTTTAGTAACTCATCTAGGGAGAGTGTAAAAATACACGGTTGAGGAACTTGCACAAAGACTAATGCCGGATACACACAACACCAGATTTTGGGCCTGTGTGGGGTCTCTCACATTTTCAACATCTGTTAAGGTTTGAAAAGTCTTTCAGTGTCAGACAGCCTTAAGAAATAATAGCACATTTCTTTGAAGACATTTAGTAGTTTTGAGTCAAAAAGAATGGCTGTTAGACCGAGCTCCTCCGCTTTGTGACTCTCGAGTCTTGACCACTTCACCTACTTTTCAGTGGAAGAAAATTAAGGAAGAGATGTGAGCCTAAAGTGCTCGGAGTCGGTGTCTCATTTGCATGCTTGAAATAAAATGAATTTGGCAAACTGCAGCGGACCAGGGAGAGAAAATCATTATTTGTAGACACTGTATTTGAGGGCGCAGCCATTGAAATAAACAATCTCATATGGCGCACTGCACTTTCCAGCCACATCAAATAACAGATGAAACTGAGTCTGTAGCTACAGATTGTGTTATTTTAGCATCCTTTAATGGTTAAACGTCTGATGTTCAAAGACTGCGACGATAACAGCGAGGCATATACGTTACTTTGCTGTATCAAACATGTTGTTGCCTGCCATCTAATCCCATGGCGAACCTCCACCAGAGGTTAGTGAAAGGGAGTTGGTCATAATGAGGCAGGAGCAGCTGTGAGCCTTTTTGATAGAATGGGGTCACTAGAGCGACAGAGATCAGTGCGCCTGATTGGGGGGTTGGTCGTGGGGGCGTCTCACTCAAAAGAACTGGAGACAAACTATTTTGTATTGAAGGAATGCGAGGCTGCGGGCCCTCCTTCTCCTCCTCCTCCTCCCGCTCTTTTTCAACGCATGTCTCCGTGTCAGAAATAAATCATTTTAATTGTTCTCTGATTCCCCCTCTCACCATTTTCACAAAATGATAATTGAAACATTAATAGGATGTTAATAGGATGTGTGTCCTGGTAACCTTTGATATAAATCTCGCTCCGTAATGGAGAATATTCTCCATGACCACCATGAATCAGGAGTAATTAAATATGCGTGGACAAGCACCGTTTTGGGGATTTACAAATACGGGTCCTGCATTGCAAATAAGGTTTGACCCCGGGGGTACTGTTGATATGCAAGTAGCTGTGGAAGAAGTACCCAGATCTTTACTGGAGTAAAAGTAGAAATGACACGGTCTAAAAATACTCCATTACAAATAAAAGTCCTGCATTCAGAATGTCACTTCAGTAAAAGTACAGAAGTATTATCAGCCACAGTACTTAAAGCATCAAAAGTAAACTTAGTATGCAGAATGGCTCCTTTTAAAGTGTTATATTCTTATTAGGGCTGGCAATGGATTAAAATAGTTAATCGCAATTAATCCCACAATTTTATCTGTTTAAAATGTACCTTAAAGGGAGATTTGTCTAGTATTTAATACTCTTATCAACATGGGAGTGGACAAATATGCTGCTTTATGCAAATGTATGTATATATTTATTATTGGTAATCAATTAACAACACAAAACAATGACAGATATTGTCCAGAAACCCTCACAGGTAATGCATTTAGCATAAAACAATATGCTCAAATCATAACACGGCAAACTGCAGTCCAACAGGCAGCAACAGCTGTCAGTGTGTCAGTGTGCTGACTTGACTATGACTTGCCCCAAACTGCATGTGATTATCATAAAGTGGGCATGTCTGTAAAGGGGAGACTCGTGGGTACCCATAGAACCCATTTACATTCACTGATCTGGAGGTCAGAGGTCAAGGGACCCCTTCGAAAATGGCCGTTGTTTTCCAAATTTAGTGCAACTTTGGAGCGTTATTTAACCTCCTTCCTGACAAGCTAGTTTGACGTGGTTGGTCCCGATGGATTCATAAGGTTTTTGTAGTTTCATATGATGCCAGTATCTTAAAAATAAAAAGCTGAGCCCGCTACAACCTCCGAAAGATCAATTGCGTTAATGCGTTAAAGAAATTAGTAGCGTTAAAACGAATTTGCGTTATTATCGGGTTAACTCTGGCATCCCTAATAGCTAATGTGTCAAATCTAGTGGAGTAAAAATGACTGTTCCCTCTGAGATGTAGAAGAGTAGAAGTATTATGTAGCAGAAAATGGAAATACTTAAGTACAAGTACCTCAAAATTGTAATTAAGTACAGTACTTGAGTAAATGTACTTGGAGCTTCCAGCATTGTTTGGAAGACAAAGCTTTTTACATACAGGTTTGGAAGTGTTACTGAAATATTGTGCTTACTGAGTCAGTTTTTCAGGTTAATGATAACGAGACTGGCTTCTTTAAAATGCATGTTTTGCCCTTCAGTTGGAGACAGCCGTACCTTTAGCTGAGTTTGTTATGGAGACCCAGGGGTCTAAACACGACTGAAAGGGCATGAGTTACTCATATGAGTGGGGCAGAATAACGGTATTGCCCATGAGAAGAGAACTTAGCTGGAAGAAACAAGATCCTCCTTATAGACTAATGGATGTGTTAGCGAGTGCGCTTTCAGACCAGCTTTCATGTTGGCTCCACCAGAGGGTATAGAGGGAACGGCAAATTAATTATAGAAATGAAGCCAACCTCCTTTTCTTATCATAGAGGGCAGCTGTGTGTTTCCCCCCCTCGCTCGTTTCCCCCTTCTTCTCAGCGCTGGAATGTGTCCTGTTCGACATCTACTCCCTGCTTCTCCTCATCAATCCATACAAACTTACTCAAGAGAAAGATCTGTGCATGGGGGGAGGTGAAAAGTGGAGCCTTTATTGAGTGGAAATGTCATAGAAATTGTTGCCGACTAGCAGAGGAAGAATCGGGCTCTGTCTTGCCTTTCAACTTATTTCATAGCTCTCAGACGCTTCCACTCAAAGTCGACTAATAAATCAATATTTCAAGCGGGATCTGGTGTTGTAATGACATCATTCTGTCGGCTGTGAAAGCACATTAACAACCAGCCGAATGTGAGTCTCAATGACAGGCTACATGGTCCTGATCAGCGTCTGGATTGTAGCGTTTTGAGAGACATTTGGAGATGTTAAATGTCTCAAAAAATGGCATGCGTGACCCACTCTAGCAAATGAAAAGAGCACTACCATCAGAAACAGACACCACACGCACACTCACCTCACTTGTTAGACCATTCCCAAAGGTCTGCTTTGGAAATAATGGGAAAGAGAAACAGTGAATGCATAGAATATTAATGCAGAGCCGGAGCCAGCGTCGACTCAAACTGTTAATTTCCATTTTATCATGACAAATAGAATAGACATCGCTCCATGTGTTATCACGCTGTTTTTCAACAACACTTCTCAGACTCTCACATCATATTACAGATTGTAAATGTATGATGGCAGAGTGAAATCTAGTTCATAATGGAAAAGTTTATGCTACTGTTGTGGCAGAAACTCGCCTCCATTTCTGGTTTACAGATTATTCAAGTTAATTAACTGTAATTTAAATGCATAGTAAATGCACAACGTTAAAGACACATTTTAAATTTGTTTTTGCTAAGAAATTAGTATACGTTGTGTACTTTTTTGGTAAAAATTGTAATCACCAAAAAGTTTAAAGGTACAGTGTGTAAAATGGTTGCAGATTGCAACCAACTGAGTACCCCTCCACTCACTTCTCCCTTTCCAAGACTGCTGTAACGTGAGCCGCCGATTGCAAAACCGTGGTAACGCCATTCGCCTCGCTCAGAGACCGTCCTTACCATAATAACTCTACTTTAGGAGCAATGGAAGTCAGACGGCGGCTGGCAGTACCATGGTTTTGCACTCTGCAACTCACGTTTCACAAGCATGTCGGAGAACTACGGTGGCCTTCAGGTAACGTAAAAAAGCTAAAATCTCTCTCTAGAGCCAGAGTTTGATTTTAGCAACATGGCAGACTCCGTGAAGACGACCCACTCCCTATGTAGATATGAAGGGCTCATTCCAAGCGAACGGAAACACAACAATCCTTAGTTTCAGGTGATAATACACTAATGAAAACATAGTTCTGAATATTATATTCAATGTCTGCGAATAAATCCCCTGAAATGTTGCGCACAGTTCCTTTAAATGTTAGTATGAGGCCGACATTGTTAGCTGTTGCTTGTTATTTGAGAATGTATGTAACTCCATGACTTTGTACATTAGTTACTTGGGGTTGTAATTCAATCTGTGCTGAGGTTACAGGACTACTGTTACTGAACGTTTTGACAGTCTGGTTATTTACTAGGTCACACCTGGACCCACAGACGAAAGACAGCTAACACTAGCTAGTCTCGTCCTTTATATGTATTTATATTGTTGGATGAACACAAAACTGATCTGCCAAGGACTCAGCATGGTAAAATAACATGAACAAAAAGTTAAAGCTAGTCAGTGGGACTCCCAGTTATTTCCCAGTGGAAGCCAGTCAGCTTGGCTCGCTAACGTCCTGTTTCCAAGTGAAATACAAACTTTAAAGTACAATGTTTCCTAACAAATGTTGAATGTCGCCAACGGTGCACAACCAATACTGTGTTAGCTCGTTGACAAAACAATCTGTGGAACTTTAAAGGTGCTAAATTTGACATTCAGAGCATTAATATAGCATCAATTGTCTATGTAAAGATATAGAGGAGTGATGTCTACCTGAGCAGAGGATGAAGTCGCTTTCCCCCAGTGTGTGTTGTGATGTCGCTCTGCACTCTGCCCTGACCGATGTCATGAGAGGTCGGGAGCTTTTCTCTTGGAGCTTTCGGCGTCTACAGGTGCAGGGAATGAAGACAGGAAAGCGCTGTTTTCCAACTTAAATTCAGCATATTCATTCTTCTCACATAACAGGTCAACTTAAATTCTTGCAGATAGAAGATAAACAAAACTAAAACATCTTCTTGGTAACTTAAACTAAAGCCCTGATCCTCTGTGTGTACACCTCCTTCACCAGGCAGTCAGCTAATATGGTTCAGCTGGGCAGCAACCACTTCCTGACTGGCCTGCTGAATATGGGTTTTGTAGTCTTTTACTGGGTGCCATGATGGTTTGTAGTCCTTGTTGAATCCACCGGGAGGGAATGTATGCTGCAATCCATTGCAAGTCAATAATTCGGAGTCGGTATTTCCGACATCTGCTCTGGAAAACATGGATGCCTGCAGCAAACTGATGTTTGTATGTGTGTAAGCATGAATGTATGTATGCAAGTGTCTCAGCTTCACAAGCATCTTCAGAGGACCTACATCAATTACATTGATTACATTAACAGCTTGAGAATCCTGTAGGGGGAAATATTTCTGAACATCTTATTCATGCATATGTTTTATGGATCCACAAGAAGCCTGTTAAAAGAGACGGGAGGAGAAGACTAGTACTGCATCCTCACAAACACATCTATCAAGCACAAATCAACTGAATGGAAATAGCAGCTAAAATGATGTTACAGCACAACACAAACACTGCATGAAACACTCACTGTGTGCGGCGCCATATTGCTGTGCCATCAGGTGTGTGTATGTCGGTGAACTCTGGGCTAAATCTTACCCGAGTTTCCGACTTGGAATTCCACCTTCCAACTTTTCCGTGTCAGAGGTCAGTTTTTTTTTTCTCCAAGTTACGAGTACAATGGATCACAGCATATCTCCCCTTGATGACACAACCTCTCATGACATCACAATATGCTCTGAAGTCTGTACAGATGACGGTCTGGATATCATTAGATAATCTGTAACTCATTTGCAATTTAAAAACGAAAAAACAGTAAATCTGTTATTTGTTTGATATGACGGAGTATTAGGGCCACATTGAGGAAAAAAAATAAATCTGAGATTTCAAGAATAAAGTAATATTACGAGAAAAAAGTCGGAATATTATGAAAATAAAGTCACAATATTATAAAGTAGTAATTTTACGTGTTATTTTCTTTTTTTCTTGTAAAGTTATGACTTTATTCTCGTAATATTACGACTTTTTTTCTCATAAAATTATGACTTTACTCTCGTAATATTACAATGTTTTGTCTTGTAAAGTTATGACTTTATTCTTGTAATGTTACGTTTTATTTCTCGTATTATTATGACTTTATTCTCAAAATCTCAGATTGTTTTCCCTCAATGTGGCCTTAATACTCTGTCGTAGTTTAAGACCTAAAATGAATAAAAAAAAATAAAAAAAAAATATTTTTGGTGTCAGAATCAAAAAACAAAAAACAAATCAAAAAGGGTTTGTTTTTTGTTTTTTGGGTCCATGTAGCCCCCGGCCTCCAATGATACCCAGACTAGGAACCTTTAAAATAGACTTGTGTAGAGTAAAGACAAGGAAACAAAGCAGAGAACATTTAATAGTTTAATTATAAGCTGCTGTATACATTCAGTGATTATTCCGATTTTCATGTTGCCAGAAGCCATGGGTGAGACCAGCAAAACATTCAGCTACAAGATCTAGTTTGTTGTATGCACTTTGTCAATTTTTCATTCATATTTTTCCACATTGTACATAGTTTACTGCAAAGCAACATAAAACCACATTGCTGATGTGCAACACGGTTCCTCCGTAGACCGTAGTTCGTTCAAACATGATTCCACCCAGTCTGTTGTGCGGTGCTCGTAGGAGGGGAGAGCCCTGTTTATACCGCTCTGGTCTTAACCTTATCTTTGAGATCAACTGAACACAGATGGCACAGGGTGACAGCAGTGCTGAGCAAAGCTAGTCTTTGCGTCCGAATGTCAGTCGAGGCTGGAAAAGTCTTGTTTAAAACGTGATTGGGCCCGATAGGAAAAGGCGACTCATTAGACAGATAAAATAGGTGGAACCCTGTAACCAGCTCGGAGAACTCCGGGAGCCGTTCTGTCTCCTCCTTAGATACTAAGATTAAGCAACATCCTGCAATTTCTTAAGGTTTTGTTTGCATCTTTTTTGGTTTCTTTTGCTATCTCACTCTAAGCTCATTGAACTGACACACTAATGTTGGTGCTGATATCGCGTTTTTTTTGTTTGTTGTTTTTTGTCTTTTTTTTTACATTTTCTAGTAGCCCACACAGAAACTTGATGGCACAAGAACTGACCAATAAGAAACTCTTTACAACAAGGTAGACTGCAACAGTTGCCAGGGGGTCACACAGTAAACAAAAAAATAATCCAAGTTCATTTTGAAAATAATAATAATAATAATTAAAAAAAAATCAGATTCAATATAAAAGCAAAAGACAAATGAACCAAAGCAAGTTAATTTCAAGTATAACTTACTCATAAAATAACTACACAGCATTAAATATTCTCATTATACATTTTTAAATTATTTATAAAATATATTTTGGCATATATGTTTTTTTTTATTTTTGTGTTTGTGTAACAAACGCTACTGTAGCTTCAGTTGAACACCAATGTTTATTTGTTTTTTTCTCTTGAAACAAAACATTAAAGGGATTGTCACATAACAACAGGTTATTAAAAATGATAATAGTAAACCCTATAGAGGGTTTCACATAGCAAGACATGAGTGACGATCCCTTCTATCCTAGCCCCATAGTCAAAAGTCAAAAAAAGTACAAGACCAGAGCACAAAGTTCTAATTTGTGCTCCACTGGCTACAATCAAGGTTGGGCACAGGAGATTTCAAAAGCAGTCTTTTTTTTTTTCCATACAGCTCAATTTGAACACAAGGATCGTGTCTGTCCCACTTCCAGTGTTCAGAGCGGCTGGGCAGATAGCGAGAGTTCATTTAGCTCCATCCTTGATAAAATATAAATACTGTAAAGACCTCACAGTCTGATGACACTGGGATGTCCTCGGGGATACGCAGAGAAAGTTTCTCTTATTAGTCGGGGGCAAATGAGAGTGGGGGGGCGTCTCTTTCCTCCCCCCCACCCCTCCAACACCCCCCCCTTGAATGCACTGCTGAAGGAGTAAATTGGGAATATCTTTAGATGAATCCTGTGTATGTCGTTTATTACATTGATGGAGCTCACTATACAAAGGAACAAAGAGCGATTTTGGCAGCTAGAACAAACTGCAAAACCAAAGAAGGCAAATATCAGTTTGTGATACAAAAGTAGTTCAAAAGGCATAACTGTACTTATGAATCGGCACCTCGGGTGTCCAAACACGCAGATGTCCTGCTGCTTTGGCGCTGGAGAGGTCCACTGGCCACGTCCATGCAGTCAACAGTAACCTGCCTGTCCACTCAGAAAGAAAACTCAACAAAAAAGCAAAACAAGGAAAAAAGTACTGCGACTACGACAAAGCCACATCCACTACCTCGGCTCGAGCACACAGCTAGCTGCAGCGCACTACAGTCCATCATCCTCAGTGAATATTGTATACTGCAAATGGGTGTGTCTCTCTACGTCCACAGCCTGGCTTCCTTCTGTGTACACACAGCTATTGCGGGGTACATATATGTGAGTTTACACGGCATGTGTGCATGAATGTTGGTGCGTGTGTCGTAGAGGAGCTCGCTAAAGCACAATGTCCTTCAGGCGCTTGCTGCTGGGGGACTCCTTGTCTCGGCCGTCGTGGAGAAGCGTGTTGATCTCCCTGACAGCTGGCTCACTGTCCTTCCCCTCCGGCTGCCGCAGCAGGCTGTGGTTGGCGATTCGCTCCGCGTCGCGGCATTTCAGTGTGTTGTAGGCAGACGACGGCTTGGACACAGGGCTCTTCAGGTGCACGGGGGACGTGATGGGGCTGGCGGCCTCGCGCCCGTTTCCAGCTTCGCGGACAGCCCCTCCATTGGCCTTGGGGCTACACACCTGAGACTCCTGAGTCCGCTTCCCCTTTAACTCTCCCCGCTCCACGTCCTCGGGCCCATCCTTGCCGAAGGTGGCAAAAGTCCTCTTGGCGGTGCCGTCCTCGTAGTGGGGCACGTCCACCGTGGTGGCCTCGATGGACAAAGCGATGACGTTGCGGCCGTGCTCAGGTGACTTGGCACGTGCCGGGATGGGGACGCGAGGCATCCAGCAGCGGTCAGAGTGGCCGAGGATGCGACACTCGTCCTGGCAGTGGAAGCCTTCGCTGGGATCTGTGGAGACACAGAAGAAAGACAAAACACGATTAGATTTGTCTGTAAAATCAGCTTTGTTTTCAACTTTTATTCTTATTTTTCTTCCACGTGGCCTTTGATTTAAGTAAACTAATGGAATAAATAAATGAAAATCAATGCAGCCTTTTGTTTTAATCAAAACAACCAAAGCCAAACATCTCTGAATGATTCGCTTTCACTTGCAATGCATTCCTGCGTCCGCTCAAGTCTGCAGTCCCGTTAACGCAGCTCACTGATAACTAGAGCTGGATGTTTGGGCCACTTCTAATGTGCCAATTAAATTATGTATTGTTAAATCAAAAGTCCATTTGCAACTCTTGTATAATTGGGTTTTCTGCAGCAACACCAGATGAAAGGCAGGTTTAAACAGTGCGATCAGATATCTCTCAAAGAGAGACACCAGACGAGTTGCGGTGTTGTTGCCTGGTTCGTCTCCCCCTTCCTCTCTGTCTCTGTCATCTGGCGCCGTGTTATAAATATGTAATGATGTTTAACGCTGGAGTGAAAAAAAGATTTGCCTGAGTCTGTATAACTGCACTCTATCGTACGTTGTTGTTGTGTTGGCGGGGAAGGACTTTCAAGGCAGTTTTTGCAGCTACAGAAAAAAAAGCGTCATGCTCTCTTATTCAAACTGAAATGAAGTTGTTCCTCTTTGTTTTAATTCACATACACTGTAATTGTTGAACAGGCAAGAAAGATGTATAGTTCACACTCCCAGACCTAGAAAACACAATTAAAAACCTCTCTATGCCACCGTGATGTTGTGTTTCCCACCTGCTTCAGTCTGGAGAAAAGAACCTGCCACACACAGATGCGCAATGACACATTTCTTTCGCTCCCCTACTGCTCGTTTCACTCCTAGCGAGAACCATCCTCCGTTCCAGAGGCCCAAGGTGACAAGAGGGGGATTGTGAGAGGGATTGCCATCGACCCAAATGCATACGCTTACATCTGGCAATCGCAGCTTGACAGATCACCTAATTAAAATCACTAATGATCTGTTTTTCTCCCTTCTTTCCCGCACTCATGAGAGGCACCTCTGCTTTAGACCCCTGGGGATCGATATTTAAAGATTGGAGACGGGCTTTTCAGGGACAGATATGCCAGAGCTGTCTCTCATAAAGTATAATCTGATGAGACTGACAGATAACATGGTGACTAAATGACTGGATGCATGAGTAAAAGGGTATCGCGGGGCTGTTTGAACCCGGAGTTCTGGAGGAATCGTCATCGTGCTTGAAGGCTGAAAATGAGAGCATGAGTGACCGATGTCCGCATGAACGCTTCGTAGCGAGACAGAGGCGGCACAGATATCAGCTTCCTTTGATGCCGTTTGTGTCTAGACACACACAGACGTGGTATTCTGCTCAATAATTGCAGATGAGACATCATCCTCTTCCTTACAAGGGACGCCATTGTAATACTCAATAAATCTTACAGGAATTCTTTCTATGTAAAAAGCATTAACTTCATGAAACATCATTACATACTATCATCCACATTATCCATGCTGCAGCACAAATAGGCAGTTCTATAAAGTCTCCTTTTATGAGGCCAAAAGGTAAGAATGAGCAAATTGGCTATATTCTCCACTCCTGTATGTATGTACATTTGCATGAATGCTGATTGGTTCGAGGAACTGCACCGGCGGCAATCAGGGAGACAAAAGGCATGAAGCTGGCGGTTTTTGTTTAAAGAGAATGGACCCAATCAGAACGTAATAATGTAATCAAAAGTCTTTACCGAAGTCTTTACCAGGTAGCCGGAGCATAATGGAGGGCGATGAATAATAATGATATAAAAAAAACATGCCCACACGTTGGATTGGATTGTCCACTGCAGAAGGATTCTTTAAGCCGTTTCAAATCCCATGGTCTTTTTTTAAACCATGCTTTGTCATTAACTGTACTTTTTGATGCCTTTTCTTTGATAAATTGCTAATAATAAGGATGCAAATATTTTAATATAGTCATAGTAGCGATGTAAAGTGTATTTGGAAATATTATATTTTAGTTACGGCTGTCAATCAATTAAATTGTGATTAATCGCAAATTCATCACGTTTTTTATCTGTTCAAAATGTGATTTGTCAAGTATTTAATACTCTTATCAACATGCTAGTGGGCAAATATGCTGATTTTTGTAAATGTATGTATATATTTATTATTGGAAATCAATTAACAACACTAAACAATGACAAATATAGTCCAGAAACCCTCACAGGTACTGCATTTAGCATAAAACATATGCTCAAATCATAAGATGGCAAACTGCAGCCCAACAGGCAACAACAGCTGTCAGTGTGGCATCTGCATGTGATGATCATAGAGTGGGCATGTCTGTAAAGGGGAGACTCGTGGGTACCCATAGAACCCATTTACATCCACATATCTTGATGTCAGAGGTCAAGGGACCCCTTTGAAAATGGCAATGACAAAATTTAGCATAAGTTTGAAGCGTTATTTAGCCTCCTTCGCGACAAGCTAATATGACATGGTTGTTTTTTCTAGTTTCATATTATGCCAGCATCTTCACTGTAGCTATAAAACTGAGCTCACTACAACCTAAATATCACAAATTGCGTTAATGCGTTAAAGAAATTAGCGGCGTTAAAAGGAATTTGCGTTATTATCGCGTTGACTTGAGGGGTCGCGGGTGTCAGAGGGTTTGATAATTACTTTTTAGGGGTGCTGAGCTGAAACCTAGGTGTGCTTGTGCACCCCTAAAAAGAGTCTGAAATCACTAATGCTTGCTAGCATTGAGCAACTCTGTAAGTAATATTTGAAAGTTGTAATGTAAATGTCAGACTTGAACACATTTCACTTCACTACATTTAGTAATCTGAAATTTCTCCTCAAATCTGGTTCGACGCGTTCTGATGAAGCAGATTCTTTTTTTTCTCCTCCGATTAAAGATTTACAAGCGTCTCGGTTATGAATGCAACTTCCTCTAAACACTTTGGCTTTTTTTCTGTAGCCTGAAGCTCTTTCTAAAGCATGAAAAGCCTTCGAGGCACAAAGAAATATACACACTCTATTTAGCCGTGCATGCATATGCAGTGAATGCCATTTTCTCTCCTTTCCTTTAGGGGTCTTTGGGAGAGCAACTGGGTTGTAAATGACATTGTCATGAAAGCCAAGCGCCATTAACACTCACACATCCTGCCTCTGCTCAGAGCTTCATAAAACGCAGATGTTGCTCCAAAAGACCCACGGAAAATGAGGGAGACAAAATTTAAATAAAAAAGTGGCAGGCCATCGCCCGCTAACAAAACACAATCTCCTCCTATTCCAACTGTAATGCTGGGAGAGGAATTAATGGCGGTACTTAGTTTTGGAAGTCAACACGTACAGAATAGATGACAGTGAAGGCACCTCCTGCTGTGAATGTGTATTCAAAGTCTTCAGGAAAATCAGCTTGCCAGAGTTAAAGTACAGTACGGAGCAGGATGTCATCAGGAACATTTCCCATCTACGATTTAATACCTATTAATTACTGAGGGAGCTCCGTTGCTGCCTTCTTAGAGTTCCACATTTAAAATACAAACAGTCTAGTGGAGGCAAAAAAATCCATGTACCAAGCAGTGGTGGAAGTAACTAAGTACATTTACTCAAGCACTGTACTTAAGTACAATTCTGAGGTACTTATATTTTACTTGAATGATTCCATTTTATACTACTTTATACTTCTACTCCACCAGATCTCAGAGGGAAATATTGTACTTTTTACTTCACTACATTTAATAACTTTGGTTATTTTGCAGATTCAGATTATTAATACAGAATATATTCAACTAATAAATTACGATGTATTATGTAAGGGATAATGTACAGCGAGCCGGTCATTGAAGGGGTTTATTTCACAACAATGACCCGCTAGCTGTACATTATCCCGCTTATGATAAGGCTACTTACTTAAAAAAATCTATGATTTAACACAGAAACGGTTCGCCAGAGTCCGACAACAGAACTGCGCCCATAGCAACGGTCTGTTCTAAAGAAATAGCAGACTGTAGAACGATGTGATTGACCAATCAGAATCAAGTATTCAACAAAGCCATGTAATATTATAGGTTAAACTACCCAGCAGTATATTAAGTATATAAAACTAGCTCCACCTTTAGCAGCTGCAACATTAAAGTGATGAACACATTAATGCATCACTAATTATAATCTAATAATATCATATACTGTACATTATTCTGAAATGAGCCATTATGCATGAGTACTTTTAATACGTTTATACATTAGGTCCAGTGTGTAGGATCTGGCGGTATCTAGCGGTGAGGTGAGGCCGATGCAAAAAGTGTGTGTGTACGTGGGAAGTGAGTGGTGAAGCAAGAGAGAGAGAGCAGCGGCAACGGAAGTGAGTAACGTTATCGACTCCAACCCAAGCAGGAAAAGTTAACCGTGTTTGGTTTGTCCGTTCTGGGCTACTGTAGAAACATGGCGGACTCTGTGAAGAGCACCCGCTCCCTATGTAGATATAAACGGCTCATTCTAAAGGTAAAGAAAACACAACGATTCTTATTATCGGGTGACTATACATTAAAGAACTGCCAATAGATCCCCCTAATTGTTACACACTGTTCCTTTAAATACAACATCTGAGTACTTCTTCCACCACTGGCAGTAAGTAGCACATTGCTGCACTGTAATACTGAATTAAGGTCCAAAGACCGGCAGAGGCATCGGGGAGCACTTTAAATATGTATGTACTGGTACACCTGGCTTTGGAATATAATAAATATTGCCACTTCAAATGCAAAATCCGAATCCTCCTGATAACGCTGGTCATGTTTTTGTGTTTGTAGTTACCTGGAATAGCATCACTTTGCATCAGCACGGGGGAGAAAACCCACACGTTTCACTGCAATTTCATCCGCAGCCTGCCGGCGGCCCACTCAATCCCGTCTCCTTCCCTCAATCAGACGAAGGCGTCTAAACTTTAAGTTACAGCAGACGGATTCTCCAGCTTCAGCACAGGGAATCCCATAACCTGACAAGCTCATTGCTCAATTTACCCCTGTGCGCGGCGTATAATGATCCCTTCATGTCATACAGCTGGAGGTTCTGTTTGTTTGTTGCTAATGTAGCAAAAAACAGAGGAATCAGCAAAAGACTCACAATCCCCCCGACACTCAAGAGAGGAAGTGTTCAGTGAGAAGAGGCAACTCCCTGAAAAACTCCCCGAGCTTTTTCGCCAGCTATTTTGCGTCCGGGTTTGGCTAACACATGGAGCCTGGCTCGGAAAACACACAGGCGCTTTTCCCTCCAAAATTAGCGAGCGCAGCCTCGAGGTTGAAAACAATGATGTAATCCTATAAGCGTCAGCAGCCGCAGTAAACAGAAGGCCAGATTGGAGGGCAGGAGACGGGAGGGAGTTGATGTGAAACCAGATTCAGGTGACAAAATGTTCATTTTTCTGTTTCTTACTTTAACTGGAGCCATGAGGCGACGGGGACTCGCTGTGTGACACAATTCAGTCAGTCTGGTTTTACAGCGTGATGAACCCTAAAAAGAATTTGGAACAGCAGCGTGGCACGATAAATCATTTTTTTTTTTACAAAGAATGTCTGCCACTTTTGGCTTAAACTACTTTTTTTTGTATTTCCTCTGCATGCTGACATTTTTTTTGTTGTAGCAGAAACAATAAATGTCCTGATTCTGTTTGTCATATGAAAATAGACACCTCTGAACAGACAGCCAGACGGTGTAATGTGCGTTATGAAAGCAAATCATTTAGAGCAATTTAAACCTAGATATGCTTTTCTTGTCGCCTGCATAGACTTTACTGATTTCTTTTGATTTCCCTTTGCTTTCCTGTTCACTCTCTTTGATATTAAGCCCCTATCAAAAAGCCATCAAATATACCCCTCCATAGTCTGAGGAGACAATTATTGAGTGTTTGAAAGAACAAACAGCAACTCTGACATTATGCTTTAAGTCTCTTTTTATTGCTGTGGTGTAAAATCCAGCAATCTACAGGAAGTTAAACACAGGTGACCGCCGTCGTGATGACCCGCTCTGAGGACAGCCACATCTGAGCGGTGCACAGAAGGATCTCATTCGCTGCTAAAAATGCTTTTCTGCTCTCATCTCGGTGTATCTTTGACAGGGAGATGGCTGTTTTCTAATTGCTCTCCATATTAATTTTCCATCCTGGCAGTCACATGGCAAAGATTGATTAAATCTAAATTGTTACTACAGAGTCTTGATGGAGCCTGTGATGCAGACGCTGATGGAAGTATCACAGGGGAGGGGGGGAAAAAAAAAATCTGGAAATATGGCACCAGCAGAATAGAGGATGGCTGATGCTCAGACGTAGCATGCTTGGCCTCGCCTGATCCCAACACTAGGGATGGAGCTTAACATCTAGTCTGTCCTAACTACAGCAAGGGGCAGTTCTCCGGCCAGCTGAGGCTGAGGCTCGGCCAAGCAGCCTCCCACACTACTCACCGGGGAGAGTCCAAGCACGGCTGTCATCCCAGCCAGCCAATTCAGTCTGTGGGCCATAAATCAGCCTGGAGGCCTGGCTCCTGCGGGAGCGGCAAGATGGAGTGTGATGGTCTTGTTTTTACAAACAGTAGAGGGGCACCCTTACTGCGCCACGCAAGCCATCATTCTCTACACAGCACCGAGTCCTCTCCTTCTCCCCACAGCATCTGGTTCAGTCACATCAAGCTACCCCACCCTCCCTCTCTCCCCGACACCTCCACATTCATCCCTCGCAGCACAAGCCAATCCTTTATGCTTCTCCTCCTTCTGTCCTCCTCTCTCATCTCATCTCGTCTCACGTACGTTAATTAAATAAATCCTTCAACCCAAAAATTTCTGCCTATCTGACCAGTTCTACTCCTCCAGTCAAATATTAATTGTGGAGGAAATTAGACTCAGTGGGCGGCCTTGTTAGTACTGTCGTACGGCTGGTGAAGCCAGGGGTTCATGTGGCACCGGTTCTATTTCTGAGCATTAGTGCCAGTTAATTTATCAAGAAGGAATTCACTGTCTAATCCATCCAGCGCCGCCAAGAGTGTCTGACAGTTTGTCACTTCCACCAGGCCGGCCCGTGTCCTCCCAAAAAAAAAAGCCGATGCAACTTAATTTCGAGCTAGTCGCACTTGTCAGTAACTGTTTTAAAAGCTTGCAGCCAAATTCTGCAAATGTTTACTTCCTCTGTCTGCGCTCCCTCCCGTCCCCTCCCCTCCCTCGCCGCTGGCCCATCCAGCCCAGCCTGTGCATTCTGCAGCAGGTCCCCGTATAAAGAATGAATTTCCAAACTGGTGTTGACAAACAATGCACTAGCTTCTAAATTGGTACAAACAGCATCTGTTTAACAGCTGTGTAACAGCAGCGGGAGGAAAAAAAGCAATCGCTGCGCCGTTTTATAAATCACTATGTCATCGCAGAGCACTGTTTTGTTCAAAAGCAGGACGGCTAGCCAATGGACTGCTTGATGTAGTGGAAACGATACGAGCTGGTTGTCATGATGACATGCATGGGTGGGCTGGCTCCAATGCCCCGGCAACAAATACTATATAACAATGCTTATTGTCCCTTGCTCCTAGCGTCATGGAGGCTGCAGCAGTAGAAGCATTACCTTTGGCCTCGATCATGACATGTGCAACGCTTGGAGGAGCAGGATTTACAGCGGTCAGATCTGGTGTGATCTGCAGGTTTTTAGACCATAATTCATCATGCCCTGGTTTTCATACACTACATGAGCCGGTGACTATTTAACTCTCTCAACACAGGAACTCTGGACTGGATTTAACCCCAGGCACAAAGGCACAGAGACCTGAGCCTGGCTGCATGAGGCCGGATTTGATTGAACAAGGAAATATCAGAAAGCCTGCGGGATGGAAGGCCGGTGTGAGAGCTCGACTCTTCAACTAGCAACAGGCTGAGTAGAGAACAAAAGTTGTTTTTCTTGATCAATATGATGAAAACGTAACAACAGACCAAACAGATTCTGTTCAGGTTTTACTGTCAAATCACCGTCCCCAAAGGAGAAAAGTACTCATGTTAAAATAAAGCACTTTTAAAGCTGCAACGATCAATCAATTTGTCGTCAACTATTAAATTAATCGCCTACTGATTCCAGCTTCTTAAATGTGAATATTTTCTGGTTTCTTTCCTCTTCTACGACAGTAAACTGAATATCTTTGAGTTGTGGACAAAACAAGACATTTGAGGACGTCATCTTGGGCTTTGGGAAACACTGATCAACATTTTTCACCATTTTATAGATCAAACAAATAATCGATTAATCGAGAAAATAATTAACAGATTAATTGCAGCCCTAGTTGGGATAAAACATCATTGTTCTAGTTCTAGTATTACTTTTATTTGACAAAAAATGTCACAAAAATAAGTAAAAAACAAAGAGTAAATGGTGTTAATGTGATGGCGTTTAATTAATGCATTACGACGATGGGAGGAGGTTTATTAGGGCCCGAGCACGAAAGTGCCAGGACCCAACGGTGTCCTGGCACGAAGTGCGAGGAAACCTATTGTTTTTGTTGGTATTATTATTATTATTATTTTTCTGCTGCGAGATCGCGTTTTTGAGGCCTTTCCCATCCCCAAAAACTCACCAAAATTGGAACGTGCGTCGGGAGTCGCGAAAATTGCAATGTTCTGTAGTGTTTCGGAACGGGCGTCGCAAGCTGGCTCCGTAGCGCCCCCTAACGCGTCGAAATCGTAACTTTGTCAATGTTGATCCGATATTCATGAAATTTGGTGTGCATATCCCACTCATCATTTGA